>CAHIKZ030005202.1:987500-1052500 GCA_903632075.3 Acanthosepion pharaonis | reverse complement strand
ATGATTCATTGTAATATATATATATATATATATATATATATATATATATATATATAAACGTGAACATAGAAGTCAACACTTAGAGGCGACAGTCTGTTTCATGCTATATGCAATCGCCAGGCCACGTGTGCTGTTATTTTTCTCGAATATTTATATATGTATACGGGTCAGTGGTGCATTGTGGGTAGTCTATTATGGCGGTTATTTTACCGGAAGTCGTTTATTTATTTATTTGGGTTAAATTATTTTACTTGTTTTTATTTATTTTTATTTTTTGTTTCTTATCTTATTTATTTATTTATTTTTTAATCGGTGTATTTTTATTAACGTAGTAAAAATTTGTTTATATCACTTAGTTAATAGTTTTGTTTTGGTTTGAGAATTTAATTGATATTGAGCACTTTATCCCATAAATATAGCACACCTTAAGACTATATTTCTTCATATATATATATATATATATATATATATATATATATATATATATATACATATCGGTTTTACAGATTCCAAGCCAAGTCTGCCGCGAAATATGTATATTTTTTATTATTCCCGTTGGTAAAGGCATGAACCCATTTCTTTTTCCTCTAGCTATGTGTTAAATAGAAGAGTAGACTGGTATTTCTAGTCACTGTATCTCACAAAAACCTATGGAAATTCCCTGTTATTAAAGAAATGGCCTCTGTGGAGAACTGTGATTGCCTACATCTACAAGGGACATGTCATTAAAAAAGCATAACAAAGGACAATGTTTCATACATTCCCCATTTAACTATTCAAGATTAATCTCCCCTTTCGAACCCTGAGCAAAATCCCATCGTTAATCTTTGATGATCTCGTAATTGATTGACGGAACAAAAAGCGTCTGGAAATATAAAAATCTGTGATATTGATTCATTTATCGATAATCAATGCGACCGGCAAGTATTATTAAAAAGCCTTTTGTTATATTTATCGATTGAAAATCAGTTCTTTTTAACCTATATCCTTCATCCATCAGTTTAAACCGATACCTACTTATACTGCTATATCGGGACCATTTTGCTTCAAGTTTGTATTTTCTTGATTCGAGATGAAAACTTGGAAACTTTCCAATATAATTCAGTGAAACTTTTTGTTTCCAAAATTATAATTCATCAGAATAAAAATGTTGATTTTTATCATTTTCGCAGGAGGTCATCTTCCTAATATAAATACAGTGTAAAATCAAGCCCGGGTTTTTTAATGTCAAGCCTGAAACTGTTTACGTCATCTTTTCAGTGTATTGCACCCATCTTGCTTAAAGTTCGAAGACAGAACAAAACAACGAAGAAGTAAACACAGTAGAACCAATTTTGGTCTGTTCATATTAACCTTATGCTATTTCTCTCCGTATGTTCTCACTTCCGGGAAATTAAAAAAAAAAATATTATTATCTTTGGAAGAGGGCTAGCTGTCCGATGCCCGAGTCGTCTACAAAAGGTGAAGTGATAGGAATATATTTATATTATGAATAGGACCAACTTCTAAAATCTTTTGTGATGTCAACGAACACTCGTTGCCACTTTTGTGATGTCAACGAATACTCGTAGTCACTTTCGTAATGCTCGTTGTAGTAGAGACTTTGTAATCGCAGATACAACTATAGTAACACCGTTGAACAATACTGGTGTCACACGCCTTCGAATATCACTCTCACTAATAGTACTTGCTCAATAATACTCGCTCGAATAGTAACCATCGAATAGTAATCGGTATAGAGAAATAGTATAGTAAATAGAGTAGAGAATAGCGGTCCATATAGTAATAGAGGATAGACTAGAAGTGCAGATCCGAACAGTAATAGAGGATAGACTAGTAATAGAGATCAATCTAGACGTCACACAACTTCCTATATATGTGTTTCTCTTTGGTCACATGATCCATTTAATTCAATAATGGGATCGCCTGTGTTTGCTCACTGGCGATCTATGTTCAAACTCAAGTGTCGGAAGCAAAACTTTATTCCTATATAACAATATAAAAAAAAGTTGTCATTTTAAAATGGGACACACAGAGGTGTGTCTCATTTTAAAATGACAACTTTTTTTTCCATATATTGCGACCATTTTGCATAAAGATCGTATTTTCTTGATTCCAGGTGAAAATTTTGAAATTTTCCAATATATTTCAGTGAAACATTTTTTGTTTCCAAAATTATAATTTATCAGAATAAAATTGTTGATTTTTATCATTTTACCAGGGGGTCTTGTTCCTAATATGAATACAGTTTAAAATCGAACCCTGATTTTTTTAATGTCAAGCTTGAAATTATTTATGTTATCATTTCCATGTATTGCGTCCATTTTGCTTAAAGTTCGAAGACTGGCCAATACAGTGAGCAAATAAGCACAGTAGAACCAATTTTATCGTTTTCTTATTACTCTTACGCTATTTCTCTTTCTCTCTCTCTCTCTCTCTCTATATATATATATATATATATATATATATATATATATATATATATATATATATATATATATATATATATATATATATATATATATATATATATATATATATATATATTTATATATATATATATATATATATATATATATATATATATATATATATATATATATATAAAGTATAGGATTGTATACGGAATAAATTCCAAATAGTATTCTTAAAAGAGTGCTCATTACAGAGTCAAGCAAATATAATTATTTATTCGAAAAGTATAACATAAATATGTTATAAAATCACTACAAAAATAGCCATTTTGTTTCAACACCTCTGGTGTCTTATCAAGTGATGATGTTGAATGTAAAATAAAGGGATTTAAAACGTTCAAATCAATCAAACACACTTCGCTAGGGAAACGCTGTTACATAAGCTGGAATGACCAATCAAAATACAAGTATACGAGAATTCAAAAAACTTGACAACGAACTAAGGCTATAATAATTATTTAATGCTTTAATGTTGGGGTTAGATTAAAATAGAATTTGTTCTAATAAATATTAAATTATACGATAAAATTTGAAATTAAAAATTACCCATTTTAAAATTTAGGTTTAATCTATATTAAGTTTAAAGTTATAAAATTAATGAGGAAAAATAAAAAAATACATATCTTATTCTATTTATTTTATTTTTATTGAAATCTTATTTTTAAATGTAATTATTTCAAATTTTTCGTTAAGAGATAGGTAACAAGGGGCTTATAGTCTTATAATATATATATATATATATATATATATATATATATATATATATATCAGTTTATACTAACAAATTTTTTCCATATGCTAAGCTCATTTTGCAGAAAGATCGAAATTTCTTGATTCCAGATGAAAACTTGGAAATTTTACTACATATTTCATTGGAATTTTCTGTATCCCAAATTATAATTTATAGCTAATGCTTCGATATATAGAAAAAAAGAAGACGCCATTTTTTAAAATGACGCCAGGAGGATTAAACTTAAAGGTCTGTTCGTTTCTATAACAACAAAAATTATGTTCTCTCGGTAGGGAAATTCACTCGAGAATTTATCTATCAGACTGATTTTTGTTCAACTCCTAACAGTTCTTCACAAAAATATATTCCTCATTTTATTCTAGAAACAAACCTCGATATTTGCCCGAATTAGGAAAGAACAAACCGAAAAAGACTTCTGGGAACTACTTAAGTAGTCTGGTCCATATTTAGGGAGAAACAATTTTTGTACATCAGCATTTATTAAATCTTCTTTCAGGCACGATATATATATATATATATATATATATATATATATATATATATATATATATATATATATATGAATACATTTTTTTTTAAGGTAGTGGAGAACTTTCAGTGGGAAATTAACAGGAGATATCTGATAAATGACATCCATTAAACATGGCACGTGAAACTAAAACAGTCTAACCCAGTGAGCGAAATGAAGGGTTCAGTTCGACTTTCCAACCAACTGAAGAAGGCCGGAGCGTACAATGGCCGAAACGTTGTAATAAATATGGCGGTAAATATGAGGAAAATAGTCCGAATAATGTAAATAATGTACATAATATCTCATCTCAGAAATATAGAGAGATACTGAAAGGCCGAAACGTTGTAATAAATATGGCGACAAAGATGAGGACAATAGTCCGAATAATGTAAATAGTGTACATAATACCTCATCACAGAAATATAGACAGATATTGAAAGGCCGAAACGTTGTAATAAATATGGCGACAAAGATGAGGACAATAGTCCGAATAATGTAAATTGTGTACATAATACCTCATCTCAGAAATATAGACAGATACTGAAAGGCCGGAAGGTTGTAATAAATATGGCGACAAAGATGAGGACAATAGTCCGTATAATGTAAATAGTGTAAATAATACCTCATCTCAGAAATATAGACAGATAATGAAAGGCCGAAACAATGTGATAAACATAGCAACAAAGATGAGGACAATAGTCCGAATAATGTAAATAGAGTACATAATACCTCATCTCAAAAATATAGACAGATACTGAAAGGCCGAAACGTTGTAATAAATATGGCGACAAAGATGGGGACAATAGTCCGAATAATATAAATAGTGTACATAATACCTCATCTCAGAAATATAGACAGATACTGAAAGGCCGAAACGTTGTAATAAATATGGCGACAAAGATGGGGACAACAGTCCGAATAATATAAATAGTGTACATAATACCTCATCTCAAAAATATAGACAGATACTGAAAGGCCGAAACGTTGTAATAAATATGGCGACAAAGATGGGGACAATAGTCCGAATAATATAAATAATGTACATAATACCTCATCTCAAAAATATAGACAGATACTGAAAGGCCGAAACGTTGTAATAAATATGGCGACAAAGATGGGGACAACAGTCCGAATAATATAAATAGTGTACATAATACCTCATCTCAGAAATATAGACAGATACTGAAAGGCCGAAACGTTGTAATAAATATGGCGACAAAGATGGGGACAACAGTCCGAATAATATAAATAGTGTACATAATACCTCATCTCAAAAATATAGACAGATACTGAAAGGCCGAAACGTTGTAATAAATATGGCGACAAAGATGGGGACAACAGTCCGAATAATATAAATAGTGTACATAATATCTCATCTCAAAAATATAGACAGATACTGAAAGGCCGAAACGTTGTAATAAATATGGCGACAAAGATGGGGACAACAGTCCGAATAATATAAATAGTGTATATATTACCTCATCTCAGAAATATAGACAGATACTGAAAGGCCGAAACGTTGTAATAAATATGGCGACAAAGATGGGGACAACAGTCCGAATAATATAAATAGTGTATATATTACCTCATCTCAGAAATATAGACAGATTCTTTTTATAGATACATATATAAATGCTATGTTTATATTAAATATACTGTTTATTATAAACAGACCATTTACTTCAATATCTGTATCTATAAAAAGAATGTATAAACATACAAAATGCCTTGAAATAATTGTCGGACTTTGTCCATTTCATTATATATATATATATATATATATATATATATATATATATATATATATATATATATATAAACAAACACACACACATATATATATCAGAAACGAAGAATATGATTGATTTTTTTTACTATTTACGAAGTGGGTCCTATTCAAAATATAAATACATACCCAGCACTTCACCTTTTGGAGACGCCTCTGACATCGGGCAATAAACATAGCTCTCTCTTGAAGATAATAATATTTTTTTAATTTTCCGGAAGTGAGAACATATAGAGAGAAATAGCATAAGTGTAATAAGGACACCCGAAAATTGCTATTAATGTGTTTGCTTGCTCGCTGTATTGGTCAGTCTCCGAACTTTAAGCAAAATGGACGCAATACATGGAAAAGATGACGTAAATAATTTTAAGCTTGACATTAAAAAATCAGGGTTCGATTTTAAACTGTATTTACATTAGGAACAGGACCCTCAGCTTAAAATGATAACAATCAACATTTTTTTATTCTGATAAATTATAAATTTGGAAACTCGAATTGTTGATTTGTAGATCTGAAGGATCGATTTCGGGGAGAAAAATTTCCTGCGCGGCACAGGGAGCCACATTTCCTTGCCAGGAAATTTTTCTCCCCGGAATCGATCCTTCAGATCTACAAATCAACAATTCACCCTTGCATGGAGTATTGCTGCCATATATGGTCTGGAGCCTCTTCTGTTTGCCTCGGGGTTCTTGATAGGCTCCAGAGGCGGATATGCAATATAATTGGCCCTGTTCTGGCATCTCGTCTACAGTCACTTTCTCACAGACGCACCGTCGCCTCTCTCTGTCTTTTTTACAAATACTTTCATGGCAATTGCTTCGAGGAGCTGCTTTCACTGGTTCCCAGACTCCATGAATTCAAGCGCCCTACGAGGCTGGCATCCCGCTCTCACCCCTTCACTGTCGAAACTCCTAAATGTAGCGTTCTCTTCTACTCCAATAGCTTCATGTCTCGCACCTCTCGCCTGTGGAACTCCCTTCCCTATTCTAGTTTCCCTGAAAGCTATAATCTCCAGCTATTCAAATGCAATGTCAATCGACATCTCCAGTTGCACATTTCTCGGGTATATTTCTCGATTGTTTTTCTCAGCCATTTTAACTGCAACTCTACAAAGCTTTTTCTTTTTCTTTTCTCAATAGGAGTTGATAGGTCCGCCTATCGTACGGTTCACACTCCTCTTCGGTCTTTTCAACAGGATTAGATGTTTATCCCTTGTTTTCTGTTAAGGATTGTGTTTCCAGTAACTTCTGAAGCCATTTCCTTCTCTTTCATTTCCGGGGACCCCTTGCGTCTTGGTGACATTATCTCTTTGCTTGGCTTGGTGCCTCTTTCTGCGTATCCCTATAGCTCGAGTGGCTCTTGGGCCTTGTAAAAGATGAAAATCGTTGTAAAAAATCAGTGTAACGTCTTGAAGTCAAGGGTCAATCGTTATCTATCCTCCTTATCCTCACTTCCTTCTATCGTCTCTTTTAATCATATGACATACCTCATTCATCATTACCACTTCGACTTTAATCATTTACCTGGGGTGGATCTGGGGTCTTTTATTGGTTAAAATTTAGTGTAAAAAAACAAAATCCGTATCTGGTTTTCGAAAGTGACCAAACAATGTTTGCTAAGCAAAGATGTTAAGCAGAGAATGGCTTTTGCTATTATAAATATTCAGCAAAGTAGATTTTCTGTTTTGTGTTTATTTTTTTGCGTTTTTTTTTTTCTTTCTTTTTTGTAAAGTAGATTCTTTCAAGTGAAATTAAAATTAACCAATGGGAAACCGATGACGAATATCTCTTCAAAATGTCAGAACAGCTGGAACAATTTGATAAAGAGAGGAAGACATGTCAGATAAGACGAACAACATGTCGCTTCCGATTTTGAAGCCGTGGATAATCTCAAGAAAACTAAACAAGACTCAAGTAAATTGCACCTTGAGTTACGAATAACAAAAGAAAAACAAAAAAAACAGAGAAGGAACAAGTCTATCATTTTTTAATACGGATGAAGCGATAAGCGTACTTTTAAAATAGTACATATCTTCAATAAACAGGTTTGCCTTAGAAAATATGTGAATCTATGAAATGTTCAGATTACTTATCCGATTATTGTTGATTTGCTTTGTTTTGTTTTAGGCATATCAACACCTCAGTGGGTTGTTTAATGCCGACAAGATTTTTAGGATAGGTTCGTATAAATAGAATATGTATTCTTTGTAAGAAATTAGTTTGATTTGGTTTATTTTGTTTTAAGGCATATGAACCTCAAAGGGTTTTTTAATGCCGACAAAATTTTTAGGATAGGTTCGTATGAATAGAATATGTAATCTTTGTAAGAAATCAGTTTGGTTTGTTATATTTTGTTTTACGGCATATCAACCTCAATGGGTTATTTAATGTTGACAAGATTTTTAGGATAGGTTCGTATGAATAGAATATGTAATCTTTGTAAGAAATCAGTGTGGTTTGTTATATTTTGTTTTACGGCATATCAACCTCAATGGGTTATTTAATGCCAACAAGATTTTTAGGATAGGTTCGTATGAATAGAATATGTAATCTTTGTAAGAAATCAGTTTGGTTTGTTATATTTTGTTTTACGGCATATCAACCTCAATGGGTTATTTAATGCTGACAAGATTTTTAGGATAGGTTCGTATGAATAGAATATGTAATCTTTGTAAGAAATCAGTTTGGTTTGTTATATTTTGTTTTACGGCATATCAACCTCAATGGGTTATTTAATGCTGACAAGATTTTTAGGATAGGTTCGTATGAATAGAATATGTAATCTTTGTAAGAAATCAGTGTGGTTTGTTATATTTTGTTTTACGGCATATCAACCTCAATGGGTTATTTAATGCCGACAAGATTTTTAGGATAGGTTCGTATGAATAGAATATTTTTTAAGAAATCAGTTTGGTTTGTTATTTTTTTTTACGGCATATCAACCTCAATGGGTTATTTAATGTTGACAAGATTTTTAGGATAGGTTCATTAGAATTGTAATCTTTTGTAAGAAATCATTTGGTTTGTTATATTTTGTTTTACGGCATATCAACCTTTATTTAATGCTGAAAGATTTTTATAGGTTCGTATGAATAGAATATGTAATCTTTGTAAGAAATCAGTGTGGTTTGTTATATTTTGTTTTACTTTCATATCAACCTCAATGGGTTATTTAATGCCGACAAGATTTTTAGGAGGTTAATGAATTGAATATGTAATCTTTTGTAAGAAATCAGTGTGGTTTGTTATATTTGTTTTACGGAGAAACCTGGGAATTTAATGCCGACAATTTTTAGGTTTCCACTTCGTCAAAAAAAATCCTGTGGTTTGTTATATTTTGTTTTACGGATATCAACCTAATGGGTTATTTAATGCCAAGACATTTAGGATAGGTTCGTATGAATAGAATATGTAATCTTTGGAAATCAGTGTGGTTTGTTATTGTTTGTTTTACGGCATATCAACCTCAATGGGTTATTTAATGCCGACAAGATTTTTAGGATAGGTTCGTTGAATAGAATAATTTTTGTAAGAAATCAGTGGTTTGTTATATTTTGTTTTACGGCATATCAACCTCAATTTATTTAATGCCGACAAGGGATAGGTTCATCGAACTTGTAATCTTTGTAAAGAAAAACTGGTTTGTTATATTTTTGTTTACCATATCAACCTCAATGGGTTATTTAATGCCGACAAGATTTTAGATAGGTTCATGAATAGAATATTCTTTATTGAATCAGTGTGGTTTGTTATATTTTGTTTTTACGGCATTCAACCTCAATGGGTTATTTAATGCCGACAAGATTTTTAGGATAGGTTCGTAGAATAGAATATGTAATCTTTTGTAAGAAATCAGTGTGGTTTGTTATATTTTGTTTTACGGAAAATCAAAATGGGTTATTAATGAACAAGATTTTTAGTAGGTTCGTATGAATAGAATATGTAATTTTTGTAAGAAATCAGTTTGGTTTGTTATAATTTGTTTTACGGCATATCAACCTCAATGGGTTATTTAATGTTGACAAGATTTTTGAGGATCGAACTAGAATATGTCATCTTTGTAAGAAATCAGTTTGGTTTGTTATATAACCATTACGGCATATCAACCTCAATGGGTTATTTAATGCCAACAAGATTTTTTAGGATAGGTTCGTATGAATAGAATATGTAATCTTTGTAAGAAATCAGTTTGGTTTGTTATATTTGTTTTACGGCATATCAACCTCAATGGATCGGAATGCCGACAAGATTTTTAGGATAGGTTCGTATGAATAGAATATGTAATCTTTGTAAGAAATCAGTTTGGTTTGTTATATTTTTTTTACACATATCAACCTCAATGGGTTATTTAATGCTGACAAGATTTCCTATATAGGTTCGTATGAATAGAATATGTAATCTTTTGTAAGAAATCAGTTTGGTTTGTTATATTTGTTTTACCGCATATCAACCTCAATCGTTATTTAATGCTGACAAGATTTTTAGTATAGGTTCGTATGAATAGAATATGACATCTTTGTAAGAAATCAGTTTGGTTTGTTATATTTTGTTTTACTCATATCAGGCAATGGGTTATTTAATGGACAAGATTTTTAGATAGGTTCGTATGAATAGAATATGTAATCTTGTAAGAAATCAGTTTGGTTTGTTATATTTTGTTTTACGGCAATCAACCTCAATGGGTTATTTAATGCTGACAAGATTTTTAGGATAGGTTCAAATAGAATATGTAATCTTTGTAAGAAATCAGTGTGGTTTGTTATATTTTGTTTTACGTCAACCTTAAAGGGTTAGTTAATTCCGACAAGATTTTTATTTCATGAATTTTTTTTTCAAAAATGTATTCCTGGTAATCATTTTTTCTAAAATTAAAGGATGGTAAAAATTTTTTGTGGAAAAATATATTGCTGGTTTTAAAACCTATATTTACACTTTTTTACATTACTGATTGACTCTATTAACTATTTGAAGGGAGAAAGAGGTGCTGCCACTTGGCTCCGGGAGAAACAAACAATTTAGAGATTTTAACTCGTCAAAACCTCCTGATCAGATACCATGCTGTCGGATGTAGTTTATCGTCTTACCCAGGACATGGATGTAGTTTATCGTCTTACCCAGGACGCGATTATTGTTAGTTTTGTCACTAGGTTTCAGCCGAGACGCTCTACGACCTTCTTCAGTGGATAATTTATTGGTTTTTGTACTACCCTTTCAGCCGAGGTGTTCATCGAACTTGTTCAATGAGTAAAACTCGAAGCGATACCATTATCATCGAGTGGCAGTTCGAATTCATTATCCTATTCTTATTGAGTTTTGTTCTACGCTTTCAGTCGATGCGCTCTTCGACCTTCCTCAATGACTAAAATTAAGCGCAGAATAGTATTAAGAAACAGAAAAAGATTTCGTTAGGAGAAAAGAAAAGATTACTGAACATAAACGTATTTTAGTGATACAAAGGTTTTACTAAATTAACCCAAAGTTGGGGATCGAATTCATTCAGCGAGACAAGATTGCTAAAACACCACGTCGAGTTGCCATTTCCATACGTAGCGTAGTACTAAAATCGAATGTAATGAGACGAGATCGGACTCACTAGTCGTACCTAACGAAACAAGTTCTGTTAACCATTACACCACGTCAAGTTGCCATTTCCTATGGTAGCTTAGATGTGGCACACGGCCGAAAGTATGGAGCACCCAGTGTTACCACACTCAGTCGTAATTGTTCTAGCGAGACAAGCTTGTTAACCATGACACCGCCTCGAGGTGCCATATCAGTCCTCCTCTAAGGCAGTGAATACAGGATAATCTCCTCACAGATGAAGAAGAGTCTTGAAGCCACAGTGGTTCCAAAGAAGGATGCTGGAGAGTTGAGTCAAATGGAAATAACTGAGACATCCGGAAGAGGCATGGTACGTGGAACTAGAACAGTCTAACCTAGTGGATGAAATAAAGGGTTTGTGGAGAGATAATAATGATTTTAGAGATACGAATCTTACTAATTGACTCATAGCTAGGAAGGGAGAAGAGAATTTGATAAACAAACAATGAATTATAACGCAGAGATAAAGTAGGGGATCAATTTTATATGAAGATTAATATATAAACTGATCCCCCACTTTGTGGCCACGGTACTTTCTATAAATTTATATTCCAGAGAGTGTAAATGAATCTAAAAGAATTGCCTGTGCAGCTAATCAGTATTTCATTGATTGATGCGTTTTTGACGACTTATTTGCGGGTTATTCAAAGCCAGAAAATACTTCTAGATTTTAAGAATTTTTTAAAAGATAATAATGATTTTAGTGATACAAGTTTTACTAATTAACCCATAGTTGGGGAGAAGAGGTGCATTCATTCAGTAAAAACAGGGGAAGTAATAACAAGGCAGTACTAAAATCATAACTAGACGAGATATCACTAGACCAGAGGTTCTCAACCGGGATTCTATATGGACAAGGAGGCCCAGGTAACATTACTGTTACCACACAAAATAATAGCAAATTGAGGGTCCACGGCAATATTTTAATGGCCCATAGAGTAATTTCGGAATGGTTGTTACAAACTCAGAACATTCCAACCACCTGAAGAAGTCCGGAGCGTACAACGGTCGAAACGTTGTGAATATGGCATTGAAGATTAGGATAAAAGTTCAAATAATGTAAATAATGCAAGTAATCATAATACCTCATCTCAGAGATACAGAGGTCGAAACGTTGTGAGTATGGCAATGAAGATGAGGATAACAGTCCGAATAATGTAAATAATGCAAGTAATCATAATACCTCATCTCAGAGATATAGAGGCCGAAACGTTGTGAGTATGGCAATGAAGATGAGGATAACAGTCCGAATAATGTAAATAATGCAAGTAATCATAATACCTCATCTCAGAGATACAGAGGTCGAAACGTTGTGAGTATGGCAATGAAGATGAGGATAACAGTCCGAATAATGTAAATAATGCAAGTAATCATAATACCTCGTCTGGGAGATATAGACCCCGAAACGTTGTGAATATGGCAATGAAGATGGGGATTGAGAGTTTAATATAGCATTGAAGAACAAGTTCTTTTTTCACGTCGTATTACTAATGGCAGTTCATGTTCTTCTGTGTATAGGTTCCCCCCCGGGGATATCTTGAAAGATTTCTAGGCCTATTTTTAATCCTTAAACCTAATTCTTAATCCTTGGTGATGCACTCAATAGAGTTCTTTTACGTAGGTTTTTCTTGCTTCGTCATATATAAAGCTACCATTATCGAGTTTCGATTTAATTAATAAGTGGTATATCTTGAGTAATAAGTGGTATATCTTGAGTAATAAGTGGTATATCTTGAGTAATAAGTGGTATATCTTGAGTAATAAGTGGTATATCTTGAGTAATAATTCTTTGTTTGCTCCCCTGTCTGGATGAGCAATAACTTGAAGTAATTGTGGAGTTTTCTGGCATGTGGACCATAAGTAATTTATATGGCGTATATATGTTATTTTTATCGAATACTAGCCAAATTACTCGTGCCTTGCTGTGTGTCACATTTTTTGTTAGACCTCCATCTTCTCGATTTTTCCTTCTATATTTTCGTTAAGAGTCATTCTCTTGTTCAAATTTAAATTTAATTTAAATCAAAAGGAAAAATACTTGAGTAAATGGATGGTAGGGCAGGGTTTGAGCGAAAAAAGCAAAAAGAGAAAATTTATTAAGAGCTACAAGAGACAGCAAGCTGTGGAGGACCATGATCGCCTACATCCTGATGGGACACAGTACGTAAAGAATATCAGACAATTAGTGGATAACTAAATGACAGAATGGAGAAAAAATCTATGTAACGCGTCTGGCCCTTCAAAATTGCTTCAAGCTAAGATAATATTCTTATCGGAATTATATATATATATATATATATATATATATATATATATATATATATATATATATATATTTGTTTGAATAAAAGACAGACCACGTTAAGATTCCATGTAATAAGTTATTTCACCATAACCCCTTTAGCAGGGTTCTGGATCTTCAGACTTTACTTCCAAAAGCTGAAATGAAGAATGAAAAGAAAATTCACACGTTTTTTACGGACCTCATCAAGTATACGCAAAGTTAACGAAGTGAGGAAGTGAGGTGGGAGAGAGGATGTGAGTGTGTCATATGTATCATTTTAGTTTTCTATTTTAACCCCAGTGTATCGGCTGGATGTTGCTCTAACTAACGCGTCTCGTCTCTAGATAAAGGTGGTTAAGGGGTGGGCGATAAAGGCTACATTGAGGAAGACGCGTTATAACAGCCCCAATAAATTATCCGACAGGTTTCATTCAAATTCCTAGACGCTGTCAGTTCGCGTTACTTTAACGTGCATATTTGGGAGGTTAAGGTTTGATAAATATCTAAAATTTTAAAAACAATCTACGAAGAAATTAATTTGAAATTCAGTGGAGTTTTGGGTATTTCCTATGAAGCAGTCGAAGTAAAGTAAAGTCTGATGTTCCAGAACCCTGTTAAAGGGGTTATGGTGAAGTAGCTTATTACATGGAATCTCAACGTGGTCTGTCTTTTATTCAAACATATATGCTCTGAATCTTACATTGAGCTCTCTGGATATCATCCTTCTCAGGTCTATCCATACGGATTACCTAAATTTGAATAAACTATATATATATATATATATATATATATATATATATATATATATATATATACATTAGCCAAATTACCGTCATCTTGCTGCGTGTCGTTTTATTTTGTAATAAAATGATGAGTGATTTTAAATCATTGTTATAATTTGTGTAGAAAAATGATGCATTTCAATATTACTCAATGATCCTGCCGATGTGACCTCCATTTTATGGCTTTCTCCTTCTATATTTTGGTTAAGTGTCCTTCCCTTGTTCAAATTTAAAAGAAAGGTAAAAAATTTCAGTGGGTGTGTGTGTACAAAAACAACTTGATCTGACTCCTTTGAATTGCATTTGATTCAATTCTTGATTCAATGAACTGATGAGCAGATTTCCACATTGAAATGACAGTTGAATTGTCGCAACAAACATTTATTGTAAGGCACAACCCGCTGATTGGTAATTTCTTGCTTTACTTGACGTCCATATTGTCTCATTTGGATCTTGTCGATGTGACCTCCATCTTCTGGATTTCTCCCTTTATATTTTGGATAGGAGTCATTCCCTTGTTCAATTTTAAATTTAACTTAAATCAAAAGGAAAAAAAAATTAGTGTGGGTGGTATATACAAAATAAGCTTGATCTGACCCCTTTGATATGTATTTGATTAAATACTTGATTGAATGAATTGATGAGTAGATTTCAACAATGATATGACAGTTGAATTGTCGCATCAAATAAGTACTGTAAGTATATATATATATATGTGCAGATATGTAGAAAAATAGGAAAGAACACGTTAGGTAAATAATCCGGAGTTATTTAGTTTTTTTGTTTTTATTTTTAAATGCAGTGCTCCATACAGAAGTAGAGCTTAGATTATAATTATTTAAAAAAAAAAATATGATTCCGTCGCTACATAACAGTTCACATGTTTCAAAAACAAGAGCCGAAAACCTCAATATAATTATTAAAATTAAATTGAATTAAAGTATCAAGACCTGTTTTATGATCAAATGAAAATTTAGGTATCAATTCGCTTGAGGATGAAACATGGCTTGATACTTTAATTCAATTTAATTTTAATGATTATATTGAGGTTTTCGGCTTTTGTTTTTGAAACATGTGAACTTTTATGCAGCAAAGGAATCATATTTTTTTAAAAAAATAATTATAATAAAAATAATTATAATATATATATATATATATATATATAGAGAGAGAGAGAGAGATAACTAGACTCGTTTCGAAAAACCCAAGAATTTTTGATTTGTTAATCAAATCAATCTCGAGGGAAAAAAAGGTTTTAAAAAAAGAAAGAGCTATAAACATGAACTTCTGCCGACAAAAAAAATCAAAATCGCACAGATGCAGGTCTGAACCCCTAAGAAAAAACCCAGATACGAGTAAACAACTAACTAACAAAAGAGCTCAATACAACCGTAGAGCAGACCTAGATACACCTAGTGAGCCAGACGAAGCTAGCTAGGTAGGTTTGTCTGGCTCACTAGGTATATATATATATATATATATATATATATATATATATATATATATATATATATATATATATATGTGTGTATGTATGTATGTATGTATGTATGCTTCTTGTATTATGTAAAATAGATAGGTTAGTTTATAAAACAAGGACAAACGATAGGGTACCAATATAATCAGTACGAAAAAGATTTATGAAAATAAACTTAAATTAAAAATTTTGTTCGGTGTAAAAGCGCTAAGTTTTGTCTATTATTAGTAGTCTGGGAAGTGGAGGAGTAAGATTGTAAACATAGATGAAAAGGGTTGTGGGTTGAAGAGTGGGGAAGATATCTCGCGTGTACCAAGCTGCCAATTTCAGAAAGACGGGCTGTAGTTAGAATAACATGACGAGACAAAAAAAAAAAAGGAAGAAAATATATATATATATATATATATATATATATATATATATATATATATATATATAATTAAATGAATTATAAAGAGAAAAGAAAAAAAGGAGGGCACAATTAAAAGGATAAAAAATTTGTGATAAAAAATATGGAAATCTATTGTTGAAAAAATATATATATACGAAGAGATAGATAGATAGATAGATAATGAATGGTGAGGTATAGATATAGAGATAATGAATGTACAGAGATAGATAGATAGATAGATAGATAGATAGATAATGAATGGTGAGATATAGATATAGAGATAATGAATGTACAGAGATAGATAGATAGATAGATAGATAGATAGATAGATAGATAGATAGATAATGAATGGGCTGAGATAGATAGTAAGATAGATAGATAGATAGATAGTATTTACATTAGTTGGACTATTGTCCTCATCTTTGTCGCCATATTTGTCACACCGTTTCGGCCGTTGTACGCTCCGGCCTTCTTCAGGTGGTAGGAATTTCGAACTGAACCCTTTATTTCGATCACTGGGGTAGACTGTTCTAGTTCCACGTGCCATGTTTGATGGATGTCAGTTATCAGTTATCTCCTGCTAATTTTCCCTCTGAAAGTCCTCCACCGCCTTAACCTGGAATTGAACTCACCTTCTTTGGGTCTGTCACTGGATCTAACCAACGCCTTTATCCACAATTAATTAGCAGGAGATAACTGATAACTGACATCCATCAAACATGGCACGTGGAACTAGAACAGTCTACCCCAGTGATCAAAATAAAGGGTTCAGTTCAGAAATTCCTACCACCTGAAAGGCCGGAGCGTAGAACGGCCGAAACGTTGTGACAAATATGGCGACAAAGATGAGGACAATAGTCCGACTAATGTAAATACTGTACATACCTCATCTCAGATAGATAGATAGATAGATAGATAGATAGATAGATAGATAGATAGATAGTGATACCTATGCAAGCATTGTTTCCGGTTCTCAGTCAATACACGTACTAATTTTCTCTTTGCACACTCAAATCAATGGCCTTATATTTTTTAAAAGAATTACTTAGAAAAAAGTGTAGTGACAAAATTTACAATAGCTGATGGTCCTAATACGTTTTGGATAATGATATTTCAGGCAATGAGGCAAGCAGAGAAGCGCACTGGTAGAAAATCGTAGATAATAACAAAGATGAGAATATTCGTCCATCTTACTTTCAGATTAATATAATAATGACTGATATCGAAAAATCAGAATGGCCGAACAACGCTTTCGGCTGAATCACGCTGATGACATTTTTAGAATAAAATTTAACTGATAATGACATTAGAAAATCACGATGGTCGGTGAATGCATCGGCCAAATCATGGGGATTCACTTCCTTTTTTTTCTTTTTTTTTAGTTAGTATGTTAACTGATCTCAGAATATCAAATAATATTTGAATCATTTGTTCCTTCTTTAGAATCTGTTTCTATGGTAACGTCGTCTTGACAACGGAGAAAACCACCGGATATAGTCAGCGGAGAAAAACAAAACTAACATTTCAAAGTCAATAAATCTGTTTCCAAAGCAGTTAGGGGCTTCTTCACATGTAATATTAGCCGTTCGACGATTTGACCCAGTTCTCCCTCCACTTTCGAAGAAATCTGCAATCTCCTCTTTCGGAATCGCTATCAACTATCAGGTCGCCTTCACAATATTTTAGCGGTGATATTAACACTTAATGAAAAGCCAGGAATCGTGTCAAGATATAGCTGCCATTTTGTGGGGACTGGAAGATAATCATACAATATTTGGAAAAAAAAGTGTTTATAACGGGAAAGTTTATTTACGTGAGTGTATACCGACAAGAAAACCAATATTGAATTTGAAAATGTGATAGATAGATAGATATATAGATAGATAGATAGCCTGTAATGGATAGATAATGAACTGACTGGGATAGATAGATAGATAGATAGATAGATAGATAGATAGATAGATAGATAGAAAATGAACAGACTGAGACACATAGATAGATAGATAGATAGATAGATAGATAGATAGATAGATAGATAGATAGATAGATAGATAGATAATGAACAGACTGAGACACATAGATAGATAGATAGATAGATAGATAGATAGATATAGATAGATAGAGAGATAGATAGATAGATAGATAATGAACAGACTGAGACACATAGATAGATAGATAGATAGATAGATAGATAGATAGATAGATAGATAGATAATGAACAGACTGAGACACATAGATAGATAGATAGATAGATAGATAGATAGATAGATAGATAGATAGATAGATATAGAAAATGAACAGACTGAGACACATAGATAGATAGATAGATAGATGAATAGATAGATAGAAAATGGAAATAGACTGAGACACAGATAGATAGATAGATAGATAGATAGATAGATAGATAGATAGATAGATAGATAGATGAATAATCGACAGCCTGTAATGGATAGATAATGGACTGGGATAGATAGATAGATAGATAGATAGATAGATAGATAGATAGATAGATAGATAGATAGATAGATAATCAGACTGAAATACATAGATAATGAACATACTGAGATATATAGATTGATAAAGAACAGACTGAGATAGATAGATAGATAGATAGATAGATAGATAGATAGATAGATAGATAGATAGATAGATAGATAGTGAATGAAGAGATTGTGATGAATTACTGAAAGGGGGTAAAAATAATTACATAAGGCTCTAAGTGCATTGTATGTTTTCAATTCCGTTGAATGGAACGCCATGATAATATTTTGAGACTAAAGAAATTTTACAGCCGAAGAAGAAAGACGGCTTGGCAATCGGATGAAGAATTCAGACAGAAATGCAGATTAATCCAGAACTAAAGAATCTTAATCGTCCGTTTTGCCTAGAGATTAGTCATCACCTCAGAAAGAAAATTAATTACATCTCGTGGTGTCGTTGCGTGTATACTTAAAAAAAGATCTTAGAATTTTACGATAGCGTTTTTTAATTTGCAATATCTGGCACGCCTCCGCAGACACCGAAAATAATAAACTGCTTCCAAAAAGATATATATATATATATATATATATATATATATATATATATATATATATATATATATATATATATATATATATATATTAAAAAAAGAAAGAACACTAAGATATACAATCCGGAGTTCTTATTGATATTTTTTATTTTTAAAAAACAGTGCTCAATGTCAATTTACAGAGCATAAATATTATATATAAATTAACTTATTTAAAATATGGTTTATTCGCTACACAGTAATAACCATGTTTCAAAAACCGAAGCTAAAAACTTCAAATTTAATTATATAATTAAATTAAAATCTTTAGTTTCGTTTCATCATCAAGCGAATTTTGGAATAACTTATTTTTAAATTTATTGAGTTTTAAACGCACATATAATTTCATAATTTCCTGTTTCCAAGGATACAGAGAAATCCAGTCATTGAGACAGGGGCAGTAGCATGTTCATTTTTATTAACTATTGTTGTATCAATTATGAGTTACGTTCGAAAAACCGGTTAAGTTTAGGGAGGGGAGGGGTGCATTTTTCCACGAATTCTGACATCCGTTAAACACATGTCGTCTGTTTTTTTTAATTTTTTTTAAATTATTATTAACGACAAAAAGGTTTTCGGCATTTTTTTCGTTAAATTATTCGCTTGAAGATGAAACAGAAATAATGCTTTTAATTTAGTTATATAATTAAATTTAAAGTTTTTAGCTTCGGTTTTTGAAACATGGTTATTACTGTGTAGCGAAGTAACCATATTTATAATATGCGTGTGTGTGTGTGTGTGTGTGTGTGTGTGTGTGTGAAGATGGATGCAATATCTTGACCGTGTTTTGAAAAATGAAAACATTGTATAAAAACATAAATACAACAAAATATTTCTTATTTAACAGTTAAAATATTTAATCCTTGAAAATGGCTAAATGTATAGCCGAAAGCGCTGGGATAAAAAGAACATTCGGACAGTTTTTATATAATTTATCTTCTGAAAAGAAAAAATTATTGGATCGCATGAGAAATTGTATAAAATAAAATAAATCAAAACAAACTGTCTGTCGTATTCAACGAAATATGCATATATAGATAGATAGATAGATAGATAGATAGATAGATAGATAGATAGATAGATAATATTAGTGGTAAATATACACATACATATGCAAAATATATAAATATATATACATACATGCATACACATAAATATATATTTTGAATAAAAAAATTCCAAGAGGATAGAATCCAGGTAGAACTCAATGTCCAGGACAGAGTAAGGATATAATAAAAAGGCTTAAACACTAATATTCCATGGTCATAATTTATTCCATTGGAATCGTAAATACGATCGAATTCATCAGCAGTTTGATGAATTGGATCGTATTTACGATTCCAATGGAATAAATTATGACTATGGAATATTAGTGTTTAAGCCTTTTATTATATATATATATATATATATATATATATATATATATATATATATATATATATAGTGCTATGTTTATGGATAAAGTGCTCAATATCAGAGATAGGGTGTGTAAATATAAACGTGAACACTGAAGTCAACACTGAGAAGGACAGTCTGTTTCATGCAGACGCAATCGTCAAGCCTGACGATTGCGTCTAGCATGAAACAGACTAGCATATCCTATACAGAAACACATAAAAATAATGTATAAACATAAAAATGTCTTAAATGTCTTTGTCCATTTCATATTGTGTGACGTCATTTGTTTACATTTGAGTACGCTTTGAGCAGATATAAATGTACGTGAGAGATTCATTGAAGATTGTAATTTTAAGGCAGTAAAATCGACCTTTCCAACCCAACGTTCCTCTGTGGCTCAATCGGTTAAGGCACGTCGGACCATACGACGGTTCCGTATAAGATACAGGTTCGATTCCTGTCGGAGGACGAATATTTTCTTTGAAAATTTCTCGGACATTCAGACCGGTAAATGTAGTTTAATACTGTTTATTATAAAACAGCATTTACTTAAATATTTCTATCTATAAAAAGAATGTATAAAAATGTCTTAAATATGCATATATATATATATATATATATATATATATATATATATATATATTTCTCCGTCAATTTCTGACTATGCGTAGCTATCCATTGCTGAATTCAGTAATGTAGCTACACATAGTTTTTGCTTACTAGTTGCACCCCTGGTAATGATCTCAGAAAAAGATGGACTGTACTTGGGAAATAAAAAGTAATTTTCCTGGTCACAGTTCTTTTTGTGCCTCATTTGATTGTAATACACGGAAAAATATCCGTGAATATGAACGGATTATGCTAAAAATAAGCAGACATAATGTTTGTAATTTATTTTAATCAGACATGCCTAAAAGAGAATTTGCTGCCTAAATATACATACACACACACACATACACTCACGCACACAGACACACACACGCACTCACATATATATATAGTGTATTGGGGCAGTAGACCATTATTCAAATATATATGCTTAAATATAACAAACAACTAATGTATATTATGTTTGATCATGAGCTGTTTTAAACTTCGTATAGCTTCTTTAATTTCGGGAGAAAATAGAGACAAAAATTGTCCAACATTTGGATAATATTTTTATGCTGTTCCTTCATCTAAGCTTTCGGCTCACGTGAGCCATCTTCAGACTGGTTGTATGTACATTTCAGCAAAGATATTCACCATCAAAGATGATATCTTGTTATATTGACATAGAAGTGGAACAGCATCGTAGAAAAACCCAAATGTTGAACAGTTTATTTTCTCCCGAAATTAAAGCAACTATACGAAGCTTAGAACGGCTCATGATCAAACATAATAGACATTCGTTGTCTGTTATATTTAACAATATGTTTTAATAATCTATCTATCTATCTATCTATCTATCTATCTATCTATCTCGCTCTCTCTCTCTCTCTCTCTCTCTATATATATATATATATATATATATATATATATATGTATATATGGCGTATTATATTTAAGGATATGTGTGTGTGTTTGTGGTATTAATATGTTTTCAAAGTGAGACCTAGAAACATTTCTAATTCGATCATATATTCGCTGGGCTGGTCATATTATGCGCACATTAAGGGCCGTGTTTCTCCTTCTGAATTCAGGAAGAGAGTTCCACCAAAGAGAAGTGTCGCAGAAGAACCTCTTATCATAGAACCTACGGTTACAACTAGCAAATTGATTTCGTTTAAATCGAAATAGAATGGCAATGCTTATCTTCTCCAATCACCTGTTGCGCTGCCATTTTTTGCGCATATATAAGTAGTACTAGTAATGATATAGTAACGTGGATCAGTAAGAACTGAGCAGGCATTTATTTTTTACTCTGGAAGTTTGTCTTAACGCATCAACGTTGCCATCTTTATTTTTTTTTTTTTTTCTTTTGGCTTGTTACAGTTTTTTTTTTTCAACACAAACAATGGCTACATTTTCCCGAGAAAATAAATAAAATATTAATTTAAAAAAAAAAATAATAATATTCATCTAATGCGTGGGTTACTTTGAGCGCGGAAGAAGTGAGACCACGTGACACCGTAAAAGCATGTAAATCTTTTGTCCGTTTTTTTTTTCCTGTCGTTGGCAAGGAAACGTTGGCGTCATTTTTAAATATGTCCCTTTTAGATTGATTGAATTCCTGCCTCTCGTGATTACCACTGGACAGGCCACACTGGCTTTCCTTTCACAATTGTAGCTGGCACAAAATTTTTTTTTTTTAAATTCAAAGGCCAAATAAAGAACCATTTGTGTCAGCTGAAAAGAAAAAAAAAACCAGACCTCGGCGTCATGACTTTTGTCCAGGACTTTCAGTCAACAGTATAAGGATATTTACTTGACCCCCCACTGTGTAAGGTTGTGACACAAGGTCAGTTTTTAACGTGGGAACCCGAGTTTTTTTCACTCGGGCCACTGGTCTAAGCTGGTCATATCTGGTCTCGGCTTGTCATAGCTGGTCCAAACTGGTCAGAGCCGGTCCAAGCTAGTCGTAGCCGTGATACCACCAGCCCAGGGACGGAGCCCTGGGCCAGGTAAGTATTGGTATCATACTTATTAAAAACCCAAGTTGTGTGTGTGTGTGTGTGTGTGTGTGTGTGCGTTTATATATTGGATCGGATTTCTATTTTTCAACCGATTTCAACAAAACTTCACTGACTGGTAAAAATTACCTTGCGGTGGTTCTGATAGCGCCAAAATTGAAAAACACAATTGTTTTTGCACGAAATCAATTTGAAAACACGATTAAGAGGGATCGCGAGAATGAAAGGGGGACAACTCATATCGAGTTATACTTAAACCCAGATTGTTTGTGTGTGTGTGTGTGTGTGTGTGTGTGTGTGTGTGTGTGTGTGTGTGTTCGTTTATATATGGGATCGGATTTCCTACATTTTTCAACCGATTTCAACAAAACTTCACTTTTTTTGGCAGGTTTTTTCTTATTGTCTTGCACATTTTTTTTTTTTTATTTTTACATTCAGAATGCTTTAAAAATTCCATTTAGAAGACAATTGTTTATAATAAAATTCTATTCAATCGGTAGACTCATAACGATTGAAAACAATGTTTTTTGTTTGAAACAAAACAAAACAAAAAACTAATTAACGTGTCCGTCAATGTTAAACAATAATCTTTGTCAATTTTATTTTTCAGTCTTTATGATGGTCGATACTTGATCTATCTCTTACTGTTACATCCCCGGGCAACGCCGGGCTCTACTGATAATAAGTCATTAATTCCATATACAATCACTTAACCGAATATCCGTTTTAATAAATAACCTGTGTTGGAATAATCAAAGACATATTAGAGTAACCAAAAACTTATACTGGCGCAAACCGCTTTGGGAGGGGGGGGGAGATGTCTCACGTGTAGCTAGTTGTAGCCGAAAATTGTTCGACCAAGTTGTCAATTTCAGAAAGACGGGCTGTAGTTAGAATAACATCTGACGCGAAAAAATGAGGAGGAAAAAAAAAGAAAAACTCTGTGTTTACAAAAATTTGTTGGAACAATCAAGAACATATTAGAATAATCAAGAACTTATACTGGCTCAAACCGCTTGCGTAGGGATAGAAAAGGAGTTCAGCCAAACAGAAAGGGGTGTAAGACAAGGATGTGTCTTCTCGCCGGACTTATTCAACATATACAATGAGGCAATTCTAAGACAAATAGATGTCCTATCAGGATTCATTATTGGCGGACATAATATTAACAGCATATGAAGATGGCAATGCTGATAGCAGACACGGAAAAAAAACTGCAAAAACACCTATAGGACAGCGAGAAGAAATAATTAAACCTTAATTTTAAGAAAACAGAATACATGGTTGTCAGCAAAAGTTTGAGTCCAAATTTCAAATTCCAAATCGGAGATAACAAAATCAAACAAGTATAAAATTTAGATATCTGGGAAGAATTCTAACAGAGGACGGAAAGTATGGCACCGAAATCCGAAGGCGCATTGGCATAGCGAAAGATGCCTTCCAAAAGCTAAGCAGAGAATTAAGAGACAGAAAAAAAACTTCGTTAGAAACAAAGAAAGGAATACTGAAGTCTTACGTGATATCTGTCTTCCTATATGGCATTGAGTGCTGGAAAATTTCCTCAAAGACAGAGAACAGCAGAAAGGACGCTGTGACGAGATTTTTAGAAAATGGAAACAAAAAAGATACTTAAGTATGAGTATCTTTTTTTAAAACAATTCAACTGTAAAATTATGAGACCTAACCGCCAATCTAGTACTGCGCTTAAATTCATAAAGTCTACGTGCCGTAGTGGAAAATTCATCAGAACAATTATCATGAAATTATTTATATATAAAAAAAGCACAGGGGAGCTAACTTACGGGTGTAGAAAGAAAAAGACAGTTGGAATTTCTGTCTCAAGAAGAGACAGTTGGAATTTCTGGGGCACATAATGAGGAAGGAAGGCTTGGAAAATCTGATACTCACAAGATAGATGGAGGTCAAGAGGGATGATGAGCTTAAGTAAATGGATGGCGGAACAGAGTTTAGGAGAAATGACGGAAAGACAAAATTTATTAAGAACTACAAAGGACAGGATATTGTGGAGAGCCATAGCCCCTACGTCATTATGGGGCATGTCACATAAAGAAGACGTTCTGTAATTATCCCAATAAATACTGGGCTCACCCTACGGGATACTAAAATATACTCTGCTCTCTGTGACGCACTAGAACATAAAAGAAGCCAGATGCATCAGAGTGTTGATGTGAAAAGTTCCCGCATTGCCACCAAGTGCATATTCGCGCTTCACTGTGTGTCAGTGGCTTCCCTTGATTTGTAAATAGATTCTAGACTCAGCTGCACTTAGGATCGGCACAGAAGCATATAAGCGTCCCAACCGAGAAGGAAAAAAATATATAATCTTTCACATCCTCACAAAAAGATCCATGTTTGTATACAGCCTCACAATACAACACACACTTACTCCGATATTAATTGACGACGTCCAGAGTTGAATAAACAATAATTTTGCGCCAAAGAGTTTTTTCTTGTGTTCTTATTTGTTAACGTTACAATAATTATGAAGATGAAAGCATGTAGTTGCCTTTATTTGGTACAGTTCTTCGTTTGTGATTCTGTAGCGCCAATCTAAGATTTTCGAAAAAGGCTCGGTCCTCACTGAGACCTACAGGATTCATTCATTCAATGTCATTTTTTAACCATTCATCTTATAAAGCGGTTTTATTGGTACAGTTCTCCGAGTGTAATTCTATAGCGCCAATCTAAGAGGTCAGAAGAAAGATGGTCCTCACTGAGACCTACAGGATTCATTCATTCAATGTCATTTTTTAACCATTCATCTTATGAAGCGGTTTCATTGGTACAGTTCTCCGAGTGTGATTCCGTCGCGTCAATCTAAGAGTTTCGAAGAAGGATGGTCCTCAATGAAACCTACAGGATTCATTCGTTCAATGGATTTTTAACCATTGATCTTATAAAGCGGTTTTATTGGTACACATCCCAGTGTGTGATTCTGTAGCGGCAATCTACGAGTTTCGAAGAAGGGTGGTCCTCAATGAAACCTACAGGATTCATTCGCTCAGTGCCATCTTCAACCATCGATCTGAGAATACGGTTTTATAAAAGCAATCAGTTTAGATATTTCTGATGGCGTTTGGTGCAAATCCTTGACATTCAAAAGAAGTCTCAATCTGACAAGTCGTTTTAGAAAACGATTCGTGTTTTTGAAAGTTTGATTCAATCTCAGGAGTTACCTAGAGTAACAAAAGCCGCACCGGGGATGAGGGGGGGATCTAGAATTACATCTGTCCTGAAGGAACTTGAGACACAACCTAAGAAGAAATATATGATTTCCTTGCCTCCCAATATTCAACAAACTTTATCTATTCCTAACACCACAATAAAGAAGTTTTCCTTTTCACTGTCAATGTCACGCAAGATATGCTCGTTAACCATTACCCTACAACGGGTATCCCCTCGGATGCCGTAAAGTGACTTAAGAAAACATATACAAATGAGAGTGATACAGCAAGAAAGTTCGGTTCGACTGTCAGAGCTGACTCTAGGAAACTTCCCTCTCTAAAAAGGCAGTACCTGCTCCTATTTATAGCACAAAGAGAGCCCAAACATATGCATGCGGGGTAAATTACTTCGGCAGTACCTGCTCCTATTTATAGCTGGAAGCCCAAAAATTTAGATTTAGATAGATAGATAAATAGATAGATAGATAATGAACAGACTGAGATAAGGAAATGTTGTGGCATTGTTAGGGCCAAAAATAAAAGACACAAAGAGAGGAATTGAGTTAAACAAATATATTAACAGAAATAGTAATACAAACATATACAAACGACAGTGTTACAGCAAGAATGTTCGGTTCGACTGTCAGAGCTGACTGCTGGAAACTTCTCTCTCTAAAAGGCAGTACCTGCTCCTATTTGTAGCTAGGAGAGTCCATGCGTGCGTGGGTAAATTACCATAACAGTAATTAAAAAGGAAACATATACTTAACATCAGGAAGAGGCAGTTGAAATTTCCGAGGCCTGTAATGAGGAAGGAGGGCTTGGAAAACCTGATACCCACAAGACTGAGGTAAGCAGCGCGTAACATACTTGATGGTCTTGAGTAAATGGATGACAGAACAGGTTTTTGGAGAAATAACAAAAAAAAAAAAAAAACTTATTAAGAGCTACAAGAAACAGGAAGATGTGGAGGGCCATGATTCTCTACGTCCTGAAGAGACATGGCATATAAAAGAAGAAAGAAGTGTCATGTTAGCTTTTTTTCGCATGAAATATCGGAAGGACGGCCATTAATGGTTTCTTTCTAAGATGGATTTAAATATATGGTTATTTCTTATCATTTCACCCCAAGCAAGGAAGGAATGCCACTATTACGTAGTGGGGTCACAGGAAGTGAAATGGGGAGAAAAGATTTAGTAAGGGTGAGGATTGAGGAAAGGACAAAAGATGAACGGGATTCAAGAAGACAGAAGATGGCGATTGATGTTGCATTTGAATTTTTGAAGTTTGTAATTATCAGGGAAGAAAAGTCAGCTTCGTTCTAACAAGTATTTTTTGTTTCTTTATAAGTTACTCTATTTTGAAGCAACTGCTCGTCGAAAATGATGTTTGTTTGATTCGGCCTCTCTGTTATTTGTCTGAATCGCAAAATGTCCAGTGCGCATGACAACTGTCGTTAGACGCCGGAAATTACGACTGGCAAACGGAAGACACAGTGTCTAGCGGCTTTGCGATCCTTCAGAAAAGATTGCCTTTTGCAGTTATGTTCTAGAATGCTAAAAAATGAATGTCGGTCGACGCTTAGAAAAATAGAAAACCTTAGAAAATAGAAAACCTTTAAGCACGCTGTGTAAAATTTATCGTGCAAAAAGAATAGCAAAGATTTTATTAAAAAGTGAAGTTTAACCCAGCGTTTTCCCTTTACAAGGCCTGGGGGCCACTCGAGGTAGAGGTATAAGTTAGGAGACCATTTATGTGTATAGGTTTTGGAAGACAACTGTTTAGCCAAAGCCTTGAACAGGTTAAGATTGTAGTGATCAGGAAAACATCCTGTTGGGAGTCGGTTCCACAGGACAGTGCTTCGCGGGAAGAATCTGTTCGAGTGGAACTTACTTCTCACCAATGGAACACGGAATGAATGTGGGTCGTTTGCTACTATGGGAGTGGTTCAAATTAGAGTTATTGAATTTTGTATATTTTAGTAGAGACTTCTACATAGTCTTAGCGAATGAAACTAAACAGGCATTTTTTTACAGCGATATTCACCCTTTACAAGGCCCGGGGTCCACTCGAGGTAGAGGGTTAAGTTAGGAGACCATTTATGTGTATAGGAGTGAAAGATAACGGTTAACCATAGCCTTGAACAGGTTAAGATTGTAGTGATTGGGGGAAATATCCTCTTGGGAGTCGGTCCCACAGGGCAGTGGTTAGCGGGAAAAAGCTGTTCGAGTGGAACCTACTTCTCACCGATGGGTGAGGGTGGTTCCTTACTATGTAAGTAGCATGGCGTCTTCTCGCCGTGAAGATTTCCATCGGCTGGACTAGGGAAATATTTAAAATGTTTACATGCAGACTATTGGCATACACCTGAAAAAGGCTTAAGGACACGAAGGACTTCGTGATAACAACAACAATGATGAGGATAATAGTCCGAAAGAGAGTTCCACAAGCCAGAAGTATGACAGAAGAAACTGTCAGCATAGAACTTACATTAAATTCTAACCATTTCAACTCTAAAATGATGAGACCTAACCGTTAATCTAATATTGTGCTTAAATTCATAAAGTCTACGTACCGTAGCGGAAAGTCCATCAGAACAATTACCATGAAAGTATTTATAAAAAAAATTTTTAAAAAAGCACAGGGAAACTACCTTACGGCTGTAGAAAATAACTGAATCTGAGATGCCAGGTCAGGACCAATAATATGATTCTGATATATAGATATATTGTTGTAACCTAGTGAAGGTTACTGAATAGAATAATCAAACGAAGGTTGGTAATGAACGATAATACTTAGTACAAGAACAACACATATAAGATTCGTCAGCGGCGCGTAGAAGAAGTAGTCAACTGCTAGAAGTGAGTCAAGTTAATTCCACAATGAATCTTCAAATCTAGACTAACATACAGTATTTACTTCTGTATTTATGTAAATGGGGACATAGCCATTATCGTCCGTAGGTATATATATATATATATATATATATATATATATATATATATATATATATGTGTGTGTGTGTGTGTGTGTGTGTGTGTGTGTGTGTGTGTGTTCGTAAGTCTCGGGGGTTTCATGCACAACGCAATCTTCAGGTGCAGAGTATGGACTGACCGTTACATATAACGATTTTAAAAAATATATCTGTTTACCGCAATGCAGACGCAATTAAGTATTTTATAAATTCGTATTATAGTTTCTAAAAATTATATATATATATATATATATATATATATATATATATATATATATATATATATTAAAATTATATTTCTCAAAACATTATATTTGTGAATTAAAATAACCGGGATTGGCATATGAACATAAAAAATTGCATTTATTTATAATTAGTGTGTTTATTAATCTTAGAGTAGTGAATCATCAATTATTTAATGAAAGGGAACTAACAAAATCTTATTTCAAAAGTAGTAATATTAAAAATAACAGTAATTATTAACAATAAATTATAATAAATCGTAACATCCACTAAAAACTAAACAGTGATTAGTATTAAAAATTAATCTTGACCTACGTGTTTAAGTAGATATTTATTTTTATGCCTACATGTAACTATGAGTTCGTTTCTCTTGTTTAATATATATACGTTCGCTCCTATCACATATTCTCCAAACTATGTTACTGGAAAAAACAAACAAAAAAAAAAAAGAAAAGAAAAGCAATGAAAAAAGTGGATTGATTTGTTTAAGAAGACTAGAGTCTGCAAAAATGTTCTGGATAACGAGTATTCATTAGATATGCGATCACGTCTCGGATTCGGTGGAGTTTTTTTTTTTTTTTTGCAATAAGATTAGCCAAATTTAGATATTCTGTATTGAAGTATTGAAGCCGGATTTTGTGAATGTTTTTAAAGGCTGGAGATTTAGCCATCAAAACGCCGGGAGGACTCACGAATGCGCAAAACCTTCAAAAGACTGTTGTCTCTACACAAGGCATGGGCAACCTTTTCCGACCAGTGAGTAGCATCAGATATGGCTCAACATGAGGCGGGCCGTACTACTAAAAAGAAATTCAAGGTCATTTTTCGTTGATGCTGTCTCAGCCATTTTCATCACAAAACACGTAAACATCTGCCATATAAATGGTGAAACGTTGATTGTTTTTGGAGAAAAGGCTTCTCAATATTTAAAAAAAAAATGAAGTCCCGGTAAGATTTTATCACAGATGACTGTGGTTAACACACACACACATTGTTGCATGTGATTTGTCTCTCATTTATTCAATTGAAAATACAGAAAATAATTACTAAATTAAAAAATATATTTCTTCTCTGGCCCGGGGTGGTAGCAACTGTTAGGGTCCCAGCTATGGGCAAATAGTTAACCCACAAACTGCGGTCAAAACACTATGAAAGTGTAAAAATAGGTTTTAATACCAGAAATACTTTGTTAAAATAATATTATTACCAGCAATACATTTTTGAAAAAAATATTACTAGAAATAAAGTTTTTGAAAAAATATTAAAAGCGAAGGAAAATTGTTGCCAGAAATAGATTTTTGAAGGAAAAAATATTACCAGAAATAGATTTTTGAAGGAAAAAATATTACCAGGAATCGATTTTTGAAGGAAAAAATATTACCAGAAATAGATTTTTAAATGAAAAAATATTACCAGAAATAGATTTTTAAATGAAAAAATATTACCAGAAATAGATTTTTAAATGAAAAAATATTACCAGAAATAGATTTTTGAAAGAAAAAATATTACCAGAAATAAATTTTTGAAGGAAAAAATATTACCAGAAATAGATTTTTAAATGAAAAAATAAAACCAGAAATAGATTTTTGAAAGAAAAAATATTACCAGAAATAGATTTTTAAATGAAAAAATATAACCAGAAATAGATTTTTAAATGAAAAAATATAACCAGAAATAGATTTTTGAAGGAAAAAATATTACCAGAAATAGATTTTTGAAGGAAAAAATAAAACCAGAAATAGATTTTTGAAGGAAAAAATATTACCAGAAATAGATTTTTAAATGAAAAAATATAACCAGAAATAGATTTTAAAATGCAAAAATATAACCAGAAATAGATTTTTGAAGGAAAAAATATTACCAGAAATAGATTTTTAAATGAAAAAATATAACCAGAAATAGATTTTTAAATGAAAAAATATAACCAGTAATAGATTTTTGAAAGAAAAAATATTACCAGAAATAGATTTTTGAAAGAAAAAATATTACCAGAAATAGATTTTTGAAAGAAAAAATATTACCAGAAATTGATTTTCGAAGGAAAAAATATTACCAGAAATAGATTTTTGAAAGAAAAAATATTACCAGAAATAGATTTTTGAAAGAAAAAATATTACCAGAGATAGATTTTTAAATGAAAAAGTATTACCAGAAATAGATTTTAAATGAAAAAATATTACCAGAAATAGATTTTTGAAGGAAAAAATATTACCAGAAATAGATTTTTAAATGAAAAAATATAACCAGAAATAGATTTTTAAATGAAAAATTTAACCAGAAATAGATTTTTGAAGGAAAAAATATTACCAGAAATAGATTTTTAAATGAAAAATATTACTTTTTAGATTTTTGAAGGAAAAAATATTACCAGAAATAGATTTTTGAAGGAAAAAATATTACCAGAAATAGATTGTTAAATGAAAAAATATAACCAGAAATAGATTTTTGAAGGAAAAAATATTACCAGAAATAGATTTTTGGAAAAAAAATATTAACAACAATAAAAATGTTATCGACATTAAATAACCCATTGAGGTTGATATCCTGTAAAATAAAACAAACCAAACCAATAAGATCAAATTGACAGATGATCTAAAAAAAATTGACCTACATTCTGTTGTTAGCTGGGGCAAGGAATGGCTTGTTAATTTTAATATCTCAAAAACAGAACTAGTGACATTTTTGACTTCCAACAGCATGGCCGATGCTAATCTCTAGAAGGACAATTCGTTGCGCCTCCTCGGGCTAAGATCTTTCACTGAGATGAAGTGGAAATATTATATTGAATCGATTACTAAGTCTGCTACTAAGAAAGTTGGCTCACTGGGTTTTGCTAGACTAATTTTCTCGACAGAATCTATCTTACATATTTACAACTCTGCCATTCGTCCATACTTAGAAAATTGTCGCTGCATATAGTCTGACGCTCCTGCTATATATTTCATAAAATCCAAAGAAGAATCTGCGATGTTATTGGTCAGGAGCTGGCATCTCAGCTTCAGTTCTTTTTCCAAGGCCGTAATGTAGCTTCCCTGTGCCTTTTCTACAAATACTTTCACGGTAATTGTTCGGATGAACATTTCGCTATGGTACCTAAACTTGAGTGCATTACTATATTGACAGCGAGGTTTCATCATTTTACAGTCGAAATGAGTGGATGTAACCGTAAGTTCTATGGTAACAGTTTCTTCCCTCGCACTTCTCGCTTGTGGCATTCTCTTCCGGTTTCTAGATTTCCAGCCAACTTTTTTCATCAAAATTTTAAATGCAACGCCAATCGTTATTTTCTGTTTTCGTAATTTTTGTATCTTTTATTCTTCTCGTTCTTTAATATATTTTTTCTTCTTAATTTTTCACACCCAGTGTTAGCGGCTTTGTTCCCTTGGTGAAATGATTAAAAAAAATAAATACCTCTAAAACCGAGCTAGTATCATTTCATCATCACTGATAGGACTCTGAACTTCCCCCCGTCACCAGTCCCGAGTATGACGATAAACTACATCCGGCAGCAAGGCCTCTTATCGGAAGGTTGTGAGGAGCCTGGAAACACCTCTTAATTACTGTCGTTCATTTAAAATGTATTTAGTTGAAGTCATAAAATTACGTTTAAAATGTATTTAGTTGAAGACATAAAATTACGTTTAAAATTTATTTAGTTGAAGACATAATATTACGTTTAAAACGTATTTAGTTGAAGTCATAAAATTACGTTTAAAATGTATTTAGTTGAAGACATAAAATTACATTTAAAATGTATTTAGTTGAAGACATAAAATTACGTTTAAAACGTATTTAGTTAAAGACAAAATTACGTTTAAAATGTATTTAGTTGAAGACATAAAATTACATTTAAAATGTATTTAGTTGAAGACATAAAATTACATTTAAAATGTATTTAGTTGAAGACATAATATTACGTTTAAAATGTATTTAGTTGAAGACATAATATTACGTCTAAAATGTATTTAGTTGAAGACATAAAATTACATTTAAAATGTATTTAGTTGAAGACATAATATTACGTTTAATATGTATTTAGTTGAAGACATAAAATTACGTTTAAAATGTATTTAGTTGAAGTCATAAAATTACGTTTAAAATGTATTTAGTTGAAGACATAAAATTACGTTTAAAATGTATTTAGTTGAAGACATAATATTACGTTTAAAATGTATTTAGTTGAAGACATAATATTACGTTTAAAATGTATTTAGTTGAAGTCATAAAATTACATTTAAAATGTATTTAGTTGAAGACATAAAATTACATTTAAAATGTATTTAGTTGAAGACATAAAATTGTGTCCAAAATATTTAGATTTCGACAAGACCCTAACCCTAATTCCTAGAGGTTGATATCCCACTAAACAAAATCAACCAACCAAACAATGAACATAAAAAAACACATTCATGACATTAACCCATTTAATATACTACAATTTCTTAAAGAAAAAATACTACTGTATTTCAAAATCTAACTTAACAAAACTATAACATAAAACACACCTACCCCCTCCTCTATTAATTATGTCTGTTCTTTTATTGGTCTTTCTCCTCATATATCTAAAAAAAAATACGCTGGATGTATAAAATTATGTCCAAAATATTTAGAGTTTGACCTTCAATAATCCATAGAGGTTGATATGCCGCTAAATAAAATCAACCAATCAACCCAAATGCATTAGTGAACACAACAGGCGAGACTAGAATTTGAACTTACCATGTCTATAACCATTACACTACCCACAAATTACTTTGTCAACTCGTATTAATAAAGACACTTAGACAATAAGAGCCCTGATGTCATACATGCAATTACCAGTCTTTTTAATTTATTTTTTAATTCTAACTGCATGACGTGTCTTCCCTCTGACTTTTTTCTACAAATATTTTCATGACAATTGTTCCACAGAGCTTTCTTTCCTGGTGCTGTGACTGCATGAATTTAAGCGTGCTACTAGATTGGCAGTTGGTCTCACCGTTTTACTGTTGAACTACCTACATGCAACCATTTGTTCTCTTCTAATAGTTTCTTTTCTCACACTTCTTACCTGTGGAAGTCTCTAGGAATTTCTTGCTTCCCTGCCCCCCACCTACAATTTCAAAAATTTAAATGCAACGCCAATCGCCATCTTTTGTCTTTCTGAATCCTGTTCCTTTACGGCTCTTTCTCCCCCCTAAAGTTTTCTTCGTTGTCTTTCACTTCCAGTAACCTCTTCAGGTCTGAGTGGCATTATTGCTTTGCTTGGGGTGAAATGATTAAAAAATATTTTTTCTCTTTTTATCTTATTACCTCAGGCATTATGCCACTAAAAATAAAAGCAGGAACGTTAGGAAGTTGAAAAAAAAAAATATGGAACAGAAGAAAAGTCCCATGAGGGAAGAAATGACAATGTTCTTAGCACAGACATTTTTCATGTCTGAAGTAATAAAAAAAAAGTAAAAAGTAAAGGTAACTTTTTGGTATGTAAGCTGAGTAATACAAAAAGTGGTGTCTTGGTGCCTACACTAAAGGTGTAGCCCTCTTCACCATTTCCGCCCATGTGGGACTTTTCTTAATTTCTATCTTCACTCTTTCTGGTTTTATTCCTAGTGGCATATCAATATTTACAATCTGACTAGGGTCCTGGGTATGACAATAAACTATATCCGGCAGCAAGGACTCAGAGTGGATGATTGGAGGGTTTTAGAAACACAGAACCTCATCTTAATTTCTATTGTTCCCAGATCCATGCTTACCCTAGGACTCTAGTTTACGCCAGACCCCAAGGGGAATCCGATCCATTGGTAAAGAGGCTGGAGAAATTGTTGACGCTTTATACGACTCCAAAACATACATGACTTTCTATGCAATGTTTTATCTTTACAAGATTCAGATTCGACCATAAACTCGGCTGGAGTTGCTTATTCTTCACCTTCCCGCCTTGGCAAAGAGTCAAGAGTTAGGGTCCCAGCTATGAGCAAATAGTGACACCTATCTAAACAAAATACTATGAAAGTATAAAACTAAATTTTTATACTAAAAATACCAGCAATACTATTTTATATATAAAAAAAAATTTACAACAATAATTATTTATAGTAAAATGACCAGCAATACAAACATGCTAACAAATTGTGGCAACTTCACCTAAATCCGTTTAAAATACTACCAAACAACTAACATGAAAGACATTCATGGCATTAATCCATATAATATCCTAAATTTTTTAACACAAACTTTATTCAAAAATATAACTTCAACAAAAACACCGCATTAAACACATATCACTGCCTCTAGTAATTATGTCCACATAAACATGTATATGCATAAAAGCTGAGTATCATCTACCATGTATTCAACTGTGAAAGCAGAATAACATATATCATAAAACGCACATATATCACCGCCTTTTAGTAATTACTGCACATATATGTACAAAAGCTGAGTATCATCTACCATGTATTCAACTGTGAAAGCAGAATAACATATATCATAAAACACACATATATCACCGCCTCTAGTAATTATGTCTGCACACACATGTATATGCACAAAAGCTGAGTATCATCTACCATGTATTCAACTGTGAAAGCAGAATAACATATATCATAAAACACACATATATCACCGCCTCTAGTAATTATGTCTGCACACACATGTATATGCACAAAAGCTGAGTATCATCTACCATGTATTCAATCAGAAAGCAGAATAACATATATCATAAAACATTTTTATATCACCGCCTCTAGTAATTATGTCTGCACACACATGTATATGCACAAAAGCTGAGTATCATCTACCATGTATTCAACTGTGAAAGCAGAATAACATATATCATAAAACACACATATATCACCGCCTCTAGTAATTATGTCTGCACACACATGTATATGTACAAAAGCTGAGTATCATCTACCATGTATTCAACTGTGAAAGCAGAATAACATATATCATAAAACACACATATATCACCGCCTCTAGTAATTATGTCTGCACACACATATATGTAAAAAGCTGAGTATACACTAATTCAACTGTGAAAGCAGAATAATATATATCATAAAACAAAACATATATCACTGTAGTAATTATGTCTGATAACACACATGTATATGTACAAAAGCTGAGTATCATCTACCATGTATTCAATCAGAAAGCAGAATAACATATATCATAAACACACATATATCACTGCCTCTAGTAATTATGTCACACACATGTATATGCACAAAAGCTGAGTATCATCTACCATGTATTCAACTGTGAAAGCAGAATAACATATATCATAAAACACACATATATCACCGCCTCTAGTAATTACGTCTGTACACACATGAATATAAACAAAAGCTGAGTTTCATTTACCATGTATTCAACTGTGAAAGCAGAATAAAATATATCATAAAACACACATATATCACCGCCTCTAGTAATTATGTCTGCACACACATGTATATGCACAAAAGCTGAGTATCATCTACCATGTATTCAACTGTGAAAGCAGAATAACATATATCATAAAACTCACATATATCAGCGCCTCAAGTAATTATGTCTGCACACACATGTATATGCACAAAAGCTGAGTATCATCTACCATGTATTCAACTGTGAAAGCAGAATAACATATATCATAAAATACACATATATCACCGCCTCAAGTAATTATGTCTGCACACACATGTATATGCACAAAAGCTGAGTATCATCTACCATGTATTCAACTGTGAAAGCAGAATAACATATATCATAAAACACACATATATCACTGCCTCAAGTAATTATGTCTGCACACACATGTATATGCACAAAAAGCTGAGTATCATCTACCATGTATTCAACTGTGAAAGCAGAATAACATATCATAAAATACACATATATCACCGCCTCAAGTAATTATGTCTGCACACATATATATGCACAAAAGCTGAGTATCATCTACCATGTATTTAACTGTGATGCAGAATAACATATATCATAAAACACACATATATCACTGCCTCAAGTAATTATGTCTGCACACACATGTATATGCACAAAAGCTGAGTATCATCTACCATGTATTCAACTGTGAAAGCAGAATAACATATATCATAAAAACACACATATATCACTGCCTCAAGTAATTATGTCTGCACACACATGTATATGCACAAAAAGCTGAGTATCATCTACTATGTATTTAACTGTGAAAGCAGAATAACATATATCATAAAACACACATATATCACCGCCTCAAGTAATTATGTCTGCACACACATGTATATGCACAAAAGCTGAGTATCATCTACCATGTATTCAACTGTGAAAGCAGAATAACATATATCATAAAACACACATATATCACCGCCTCTAAGTAATTATGTCTGCACACACATGTATATGCACAAAGCTGAGTATCATCTACCATGTATTCAACTGTGAAAGCAGAATAACATATATCATAAAACACACATATATCACCGCCTCTAGTAATTACGTCTGTACACACATGAATATAAACAAAAGCTGAGTTTCATTTACCATGTATTCAATCAGAAAGCAGAATAAAATATATCATAAAACACACATATATCACCGCCTCTAGTAATTATGTCTGCACACACATGTATATGCACAAAAGCTGAGTTTCATCTACCATGTATTCAACTGTGAAAGCAGAATAACATATATCATAAAAACACACATATATCAGCGCCTCAAGTAATTATGTCTGCACACACATGTATATGCACAAAAGCTGAGTATCATCTACCATGTATTCAACCGTGAAAGCAGAATAACATATATCATAAAAATACACATATATCACCGCCTCAAGTAATTATGTCTGCACACACATGTATATGCAAAAAGCTGAGTATCATCTACCATGTATTCAACTGTGAAAGCAGAATAACATATATCATAAAACACACATATATCACCGCCTCAAGTAATTATGTCTGCACACACATGTATATGCACAAAAGCTGAGTATCATCTACCATGTATTCAACCTGTGAAAGCAGAATAACATATATCATAAAAATACACATATATCACCGCCTCAAGTAATATGTCTGCACACACATATATATGCACAAAAGCTGAGTATCATCTACCATGTATTCAACTAAAAAGCAGAATAACATATATCATAAAACACACATATATCACCGCCTCAAGTAATTATGTCTGCACACACATGTATATGCACAAAAGCTGAGTATCATCTACCATGTATTCAACTGTGAAAGCAGAATAACATATATCATAAAACACACATATATCACCGCCTCAAGTAATTATGTCTGCACACACATGTATATGCACAAAAGCTGAGTATCATCTACCATGTATTCAACTGTGAAAGCAGAATAACATATATCATAAAACACACATATATCACCGCCTCAAGTAATTATGTCTGCACACACATGTATATGCACAAAAGCTGAGTATCATCTACCATGTATTCAACTGTGAAAGCAGAATAACATATATCATAAAACACACATATATCACCGCCTCAAGTAATTATGTCTGCACACACATGTATATGCACAAAAGCTGAGTATCATCTACCATGTATTCAACTGTGAAAGCAGAATAACATATATCATAAAACACACATATATCACCGCCTCAAGTAATTATGTCTGCACACACATATATATGCACAAAAGCTGAGTTTCGTTTACCATGTATTCAACTGTGAAAGCAGAATAACATATATCATAAAACACACATATATCACCGCCTCAAGTAATTATGTCTGCACACACATGTATATGCACAAAAGCTGAGTATCATCTACCATGTATTCAACTGTGAAAGCAGAATAACATATATCATAAAACACACATATATCACCGCCTCAAGTAATTATGTCTGCACACACATATATATGCACAAAAGCAGAGTTTCGTTTACCATGTATTCAACTGTGAAAGCAGAATAACATATATCATAAAACACACATATATCACCGCCTCAAGTAATTATGTCTGCACACACATGTATATGCACAAATGCTGAGTTTTGTTTACCATGTATTCAACTGTGAAAGCAGAATAACATATATCATAAAACACACATATATCACCGCCTCAAGTAATTATGTCTGCACACACATGTATATGCACAAAAGCTGAGTATCATCTACCATGTATTCAACTTTGAAAGCAGAATAACATATATCATAAAACACACATATATCACCGCCTCAAGTAATTATGTCTGCACACACATATATATGGACAAAAGCTGAGTTTCGTTTACCATGTATTCAACTGTGAAAGCAGAATAACATATATCATAAAAACACACATATATCACCGCCTCAAGTAATTATGTCTGCACACACATGTATATGCACAAAAAGCTGAGTATCATCTACCATGTATTCAACTGTGAAAGCAGAATAACATATATCATAAAGCACACATATATCACCGCCTCAAGTAATTATGTCTGCACACACATGTATATGCACAAAAGCTGAGTATCATCTACCATGTAGTCAACTGTGAAAGCAGAATAACATATATCATAAAACACAGATATATCACCGCCTCTAGTAATTATGTCTGCATACACATGTATATGCACAAAAGCTGAGTATCATCTACCATGTATTCAACTGTGAAAGCAGAATAACATGTCATTTTTATTACTTAAAAACTCGCAAAAAATTAAATTTCGGCATTAAATGATCCATAAACCCTCTGTCAAAATCAATATGCACTCTCAATGATACGCCATGCTTTGGCCTCGACTTGGGCTCTAGTTTACGCCACAACCCAAGGGGAGTCCGATCCATTGCTAAAGAGGCTGGAGAAATTATTGACGCTTTATACGGCTGCAAAACATACCTGACTTTCTCTCTGCAATTTTTTATCTTTACAAGATTCAGATTCGACCATAAACTCGGTTGGAGCTGCTCATTCTTCACCTTCCCGCCTTGGCAAAGTTCAAAATCCTTTACATGGTCTTGTAGAAGATAACGTATTTTCCACTCTACATCCTCTTTCCCCACAGACGCAATGTTGCAAACCAGCTGCTATTTCCGCGGCAAATGTTCAGATGTGCTCTACTCTTAACGTCCACAAATTCAGACCTTCACAGTTGGGACTCACCATTTATCGTACATGGGGTTTAACCACCCACATAACCCCGTATTTCATTTATAAGAAAGATCAATTCAGACGGTTATTTTGCTTAGAACTGCAAATCTGTGAAACAAACTCCCACGTGGATGCTTCCCTGAATACGGCAATCATGACATCTTCAAATCAAGAGCAAATGGCTATCTATCCTCCTTCACCTCACAGTCTTCATTTACTTCTATCTTCACCCACCTCCTCTTACATTCATTAATCTTCTACCACGAGTGGCTCTTGTTTGCAACCTCTCTAAGACCTCATCGTTGCTCACACGCTCGGTCCGTGATATTCTTAGCATCCTTATGTAGAACCACACCACTGTCGCCTCGAGTTTCTTCTTCATATTTGAAGAAATCGTCCAACATTCGTTGCCGTAAAGAAGGACAGATGTCAGGTAATAGCTCCATATTCTTTTCTTCGTTATCAGATGAAAAAAAAAAACGCTCATCAAGTAAGCATCAGTCAACCGATTTCAGGAAGTTGATAACTTTGCCTGAATCTTTGTTCGTTTTGAAATTAGCCCGATCATCCAAGCGCTGCTAATCCGTACCATATACGGTTCATACAGATACTCACTGCAATCTTGTTACCAGTTGCCATGACGACTCCCGCCCGCTTAGAGCTTGATTATTATTCACGCAAGCGATTCTAAGTTGCGCGCGGGAAATTAATTAGAGTCTGGTTTAATAATTAGATTTAAATATGAAACAATGCTGTCAAATCAAGGAGAATCATTTGGTCGATTTTATTAAATAAAACGATTTTTTCGAAAAAGTAGAGGCGATTTTATGGGACGTGACGCCTTTTTCTGGTTTTCCTAAACTTCATTTCTTTTGTCTGTGATTGAGAAAGCTGAATTTATTTTGAGTGCATCCTGATCGATTATCTCTTTTTCGTCTGAGATTTACCGAGGACGCGTTTGTTAATACGCAATAAGCGTATAACTTCTTTTCCAACAAAGTTATAGTCATAATTTCATCTTCAAACTTAAGGCAATACAAGCTGCGGCAAAAATACCTCCCACATATACATCCCAGAAAATCTTTTTACATATGCCTTCTAGAAATACTTAACACAATGAATTTGTATAAGATTTCTTTAGTAATAATTCTTATAAAGTCAGAATTTTTATACTGTCTGGGACACATAATGAGGAAGGAGGGCTCGGAGAATCTGATACTCACAGGTCGGATAGAGGGAAAGAGAGACGGCGGGTTTAAGCAAGTTGTTGACAGAATTTTTGATCAGTGACGCTCACCTTGTGTGATGACCCCAGTTTGTACTGGGCCCATTCTAGTCATTAATTCGCAGTCATTACTACAGCAGAGAAGTCAGGTGCATCAGCAGATTGACCTAAAAGAAGCCCTTCTATCCACCAGGTGCGTAGTGATACGTTCTTCAATAAAAATTGATTTCCAAAAAAGGAAATTATGATAAACCTAATATTTTCTAAGCCACTAGAGATTTAGTGTGGATTATTTTGCGATCCTTATTATTATTATTATTATTATTATTATTATTATTATTATTATTAATCATTTCATGCCAAGCAAGGAAATAAAGCCACTAAGACTCAATGGGTTACTGAGTGTGAAAGAATATGAGAAAAAACTATTAAGGAGCGATAGGGATATCAGAATACGAATCAAGAAGACACAAGATTACGATTGACATTGCATCAAAAAACAACTTTTTAACCATAGTGGTTCATCCCTTGTTTCCGGTTTAGGATTGGATTTCCGGTTCCTTCTAAATCTACTTCAACTCTATACTTCTAATATCTTTGTCCAAACTCTAAAATATTATTTACTATGTTTTTGGGGGTTTTTTTGTTCTCAATAGGAGTAAGTAGGTTCAGCTATCGTCCATTTGACGCTCCTTCTTGGTCTTTTGAAAAGAAATAGAGGTTTATCCCTTATTTCCTGTTTAGGATTGGGTTTCCGGTTCCTTCTAAAGTCTGCTTCAACTCTATACTTCTAATGTCTTCGCCTAAACTCTGAAATTTTATTCACTATTTTTTTCATCTCAATAGGAATAGGTAGGTTCAGCTATCGTCCAGTTAACAATCATCCTCGATCTTTTGAACAGGAGTAGAGGTTTATCCCTTTTTTCCTGTTTAGGATTGGGTTTCCGTTTCTTTCTAAAGTCTACTTCAACTTTATACTTCTAATGTCTTCTCCTAATCTCTAAATTTTTTTACTATTTATTTTTCCCCGAATAGGAGTAGATAGGTTCATCTATCATCTGCTTGACACACCTCTCAGGTATTTTGAACAGGTGTAGAGCTTTATCTTTTGATTTCTGGCTCCTTCTAAAGTCTTTTCTTTGTTTTTCACTTCCGGTAGCTCTCCGCTTGCGTCTTAGTGACGCTACTTGGGGTGAATTGATGAAAAAAAAATATTAACGAGAGAGAAGAATAAAAGAACGGGCCTTAAGAAAACAAAAGATTACAATGATGAAAGCTGACTGAAAAGGTTTTCCACTGCCAGATAAGAGATGGTTAGAATAAATATTATTATGTTAGCATGAATAAAAGTTTATCTATATTTGTTTAATAAATCCTACACGTGATATTATCTAGTTCATGTTCGTTACTGATAATATTTTATCGTAAATCACCAAACGATATCTTTTTCTCTTCTTTCCTATTCCGAATGGCATCCTGGGTAAGACGTTAAACTACATCCGCGTCCAAGATAAGACCTTAAACTACGTCCAGCAGCAAGGCCTCTGATCAGGAGGTTTTGAGGAGCGTGGAACTACCTCTTAATTGCTGATGTTCCCAGGTCCACCCTGACCCGCGGTGGTAGCACCTGTTAGGGCCCCATCTATGGGCAAATAGTTAACTATTACCAGCAATACTTTTTTGAAAAAAAATTATTACCAGCAATACAATTTTGAAGGAAATATATTACCACAAATAGATTTTTGGCAAAACAAAATATTACCATCAATAAAAAAATTTTGTCAGCATTAAAAAACCCATTGAGGTTGATATGCCGTAAAACAAAATAAACCAAAGCAATCTAAACCAAAGAATACATACTCTATAAATACGAATCTATACTAAAAATGTTGTCATCATTAAATAACCTATTGAGGTTGATATGCCGTAAAACAAACTAAACCAAACCAGTCTAAGTCAAAGAATACATACTTTATTCATACGAATCTATCCCAATAATATTGTCGGCATTAAATAACCCATTGAAGTTGATATTCCGTAAAACAAAATAAACCAAACCAAACTGATTTCTTACAAAGAATACATATTCTATTCATACAAACCTATCCTAAACATCTTGTCGGCATTAAATAACCCATTGAGGTGTTGATATGCCGTAGAATAAAATAAACCAAACCAAACCAAACCTATTCCCATGCCCGCTTTGTAATATTTTATTTTATTTTATTTATTTATTTTTGCATTTTTCTTCTTTTTTGGAATGGCGAACTTGGATGTATCAAATTTACAAAGCTTCCATCATCCTAGATGACATATATAAAATACGGAAAGGAATGACTCATCTTTGAGCCATCCGTCTTTCTGATTTAGTACCGAGAACAGCGGCGACTTCCTATGGACAGAACGAGTGACCTTGACTTGGATGTCTGTGCAGATGATCACGTAGGATCACAAGGAATCTCACGCGACGACGAGAAATAAGAGAAATATCGTCTGTTTGATTAGTCAGTGGGCTTTGAACCAATATTCTAATCAATATATTTAGCTTAAACATCTACTTAGCTCAGTATGGCACAAGGCAAGAATCCAGTGAGGTCGACACAGTTGTGCAAGGATAATTTTCACAGCATTAATCCACAGTGAGTTGTTACAAATATTTACTGTACTTAGCTTGGGTGGAAATAAAAGAAAAGTTTTAAACGCCAAGTGAACTCAACATGCAAATATACTGGCCTGAATACTTTCCCCATGTTACCATAACAACGGAATGTCTCATTTGTTAGCTTATGTCGATAGTGAAAGAAATGTTTGGATATTAATGATTCGTCTAAATTTTTCAGAAAAAAATAAACAAAATACTATAAAGACAGGAATAAGTTCTTGTGTCACTCAACTTAGATACTGAGTTAAGGAGAGAGTTACAAGTTATCTTTCCCCCGTTGACCTTTTACGGCTAGATCAGCAGGGAGATCCTATGTAAGGCTCCATGGAGGTGGTTCCCTAAAATGGGTTGGCATAGACGTTTAATAATGATATGGGAATGATTCTAGGCAAATCGTTAATAAACAGCGGAAAGAGGATTAAAGACTAAAAATAGGAAGACTTGGGGGGAGGGGCGCCTGCGTTGATTTCACAGATGTCGACACTCAAAAAATGCTTGAATATTGATGTAATGAATATCCATACACCTGGGTCCCCCCCTCACAGTAATATGATTGGCTGGTGTCAGCCATAAATACAGACTGATGTGGAGGTACTTGGGACGCCTATTGACTACGCCTATTGACTACGCCTATTGCCTACCAGTACGACGAGGACCAGTCGTTTACGGTTACCTGCTAGATTGTCCTACTCGGTTACAGTAGTCCAAAACCACTTTGCTACTTCGATCAAATACAGTGCTGTTCGATAAAAGTGACTCACCTGATATTTTTAATAAGAATATTTTTTGTCTATTGTTTTTAGGGTTAAAATAATTTTTAATCTTACTAATATAAAGACCCCTTCCCGACCACCTAGAAAAATGTTTATTCACCCTAAGGTATTCTATTGATAATTATAAATTTGGATATAAATAAGATTCAACAAAAAACTCTGTGCAAAAAAAGTGACTCAGATATCGCATTCTAATGATTAAACTAGTAAATTTAAAGAACTTTTAACAAAATATTGAAAACTATTTTACAATACACTCAGAACAATATTCTAGAGAATTCTAGAACAGCTTAAATAAAATCTAGAGCATTTCAGAATATTCCAGAAAGCCTTATACAGTATGCAAACAGCTTGAAATAGCCACTCAAGTCACTAACCAGATGAAAGGGTACAAACACGCATCAGAACCACTTAAGGCAGCTATTATTGCCCTCTCAAAAGAAGGCAAGTCTACGAGAGAGATTGCTATAACCTCGCAATCAACTGTCTTTCGAGTGCTTAGGGCACATAATGATGCCACTTTTGCTCCAAGGAAGGAAACAAGTGGACGAAAGAAAAAGATTGATGATAGAACTGGCAGGGTAATCAAGAGAGAAGTTGCGAAGAATAGGACTATAACTGGCCAAGAAATTGCAGCCAGTCTAAGGGAAGAGCAAGGTGTTAGTCTTGCCTCTTCAACAGTCCGACGGTGGCTTTTAGAACAAGGCTACAAATCTTGTACACGAAGGTTTAAGCCGCTAATAAGCAAAACCAACAAAGTCAAGAGACTTGAATGGGCTTACTATTACAAATATTTCACCGTAGAATACTGGAAGAATGTTCTCCGATGAAACGAAAGTTGAGCTAAATTCAAAGGGTAAGGTGAGTCACTTTTATCGAACAGCACCGTATATCCCTTTCCCGGACATCAAATATTAACTATTTGTCTCAATGTTTCAGAAGAAAAAACTTTAACGTTCTGTCAGGTCTCAACAAAACGCTGCAGCGTAATGTAAACGGTGTCGATTGACTTGAAATGAAATCGAGAATAAAAACCATAGAATTTAATAATGATTTCAGAAACAAAGCAAATTGGCTTTATGAAAAGATGGATATTATTAATGGCGCTGGTTCTGATGAACATACATGCGATTATCTTAATAATGTTAATCTCAATCACACGAAATAATGATGTGCTTAGCGTCATTAATTTTCAGTAAGAGATTTCCATATTTTATTTTAAAATTCGGTAATTTCTACAAACATTTGTGTTAATGTCCTTTATGCCCTGGGAATGGATTTCACAGTTGGTTAATTTGCCGACATTTCAAACCTTGTTGGGTTATTTCATGTCAAATATTATATTTATGGGACAAAAATTTACAAATAATTAATAGATAGATATAAATAGGTTCGGTTTGCACGTGAAAAACGTCGACAGAAACCTAATTTACACTATAGTTAAAAAGGTAGTGACAGGTCTGTTTAAGAACATCGTTTCAAAATGGTAGACAGATTAAACTAAAACAAAGTAAATGAAGGTACAGTTTACACTCTTGTCAAAAAGGTAGACATAGGTTTGGTTAGCAATAAATACAAAAAGGTCAAAATAGTTTCTGGTTACACTATAACCAAAAAAGTAGTCAGATTTGGCAAGCACCGGGATGAAAACGTAGATATTAACTATTTGTCTAAAAAAAAAAAAAAAAATCCTTTATCGTTATGCCCGGTTTCAACAAACTGCAACAGGCTAATGCAAATGGTGTTGATTGTCTTCAAATGAAATCGAGGAAAAAACCAAAGAAGAATTAAGTTGGATAATTTGACGATTTTTAAATCTTGTTGGGTTATTTCATGTCGAATATTATTCTTATGGAAAAAACCGTTTTTTAGCAGGACACTTAGCAATCGATTCGATTTTTTCCACTTCATGTCAGAAAATCTTAGTCAATTTGATTCGATTTAAATAATATTTATCACTTCTTCTTGATTCCTCTTCCTTTATTGTCAGTGGAAAATCTATGCTTTCCAGTCAACTTTGATCTTCAAAAATTTAAATGCAATGTCAATCGTTATCTACTGTCTTCTTGATTCCTCTTCCTTTATTGTTCTCACTTCTCGCCTGTGGAACTCTCTTCCGGCTTCATGCTTTCCAGCCAACTTTGATCTTCAATAATTTAAATGCCAACTTTCTCGACCTTCAAAATTTAAATGCAATGTCAATCGTTATCTACTGTCTTCTTGATTCCTCTTCCTTTATTGTTCTCACTTGATTCCTCTTCCTTTGATTTCAAAAATTCAATCATTTCTCTGTCTTCTTGATTCCTCTTCCTTTATTGTTCTCATTTCTCGCCTGTGGAACTCTCTTCCGGCTTCATGCTTTCCAGCCAACTTTGATCTTCAATAATTTAAATGCAATGTCAATCGTTATCTACTGTCTTCTTGATTCCTCTTCCTTTATTGTTCTCACTTCTCGCCTGTGGAACTCACTTCCGGCTTCATACTTTCCAGCCAACATTGATCTTCAAAAATTTAAATGCAATGTCAATCGTTATCTATTGTCTTCTTGATTCCTCTTCCTTTATTGTTTCTCACTTCTCGCCTGTCTTCAAAATTTAAATGAATGTCTCTCTTCCGGGTTCATGCTTTCCAGCCAACTTTGATCTTCAATAATTTAAATGCAATGTCAATCGTTATCTACTGTCTTCTTGATTCCTCTTCCTTTATTGTTCTCACTTCTCGCCTGTGGAACTCTCTTCCGGCTTCATGCTTTCCAGTTAACTTTGATCTTTAAAAATTTAAATGCAATGTCAATCGTTATCTACTGTCTTCTTAATTCCTCTTCCTTTGATTTTAAAAATTTAAATGCAATGTCAATCGTTATCTACTTTCTCGTTATGTTTCTTTCCAGTAATGTTACTTTTTTAAAATGCAATGTCAATCGATCAGACCTTAACTAACTTACTAAGATTAGATATGGCACAAAGCCAGAAGTATGAAGTACACAGTGAGCATCGAACTCAGTAGTTAATCCCTATTGTCCTTAGCAAGACAAGTTGGCTAAACATTACACTATATCTACGTGTCCTCCATTACGTAATTTTATAATCATATACCAGGGCGCCAAAACGGATATGAGACCAGGTGGAATTCAGAATTTGTTATAATAAGGAGTCAACTTATTCCGTAAGTAAGTTAGATGCGCAATTAACGGATCAGTTATCGGCCTGGAAAATGGAACCAGCGAGCCAGGTTCAAATTCTGGTCTAGTTTATTGCGTTAACTTTCCCACAAATGCCGGTGATGCCATATTTGAAAAAAGAGTGCTTTGAGAAGCAAGTTTACCTAAAGGGTTTCCATTTCATTTCAGCCTTTTCTGCATGTTCGATTGTCTGAACGGTGTATTGAAACACTTTTTTATATATCTTTTTCTGGTACAGTATTTTCCAGATATTTTATATGTATGTATATAAAAATAGATAGATAGATAGATAGATAGATAGTGTATCATTAGTCATATTCTGTTGTGCCTGCGTTTAAATTATCTTTCATTTACATAAGATAGATTGATATATCGAAATAGTACAGATAGATAGATAGTAATAGCATGAGATAGATAGATAGATAGATAGTAACAGCTTAAGATATATTGATAGGTCGAAAGAGAGTAACAAGATAGATAGATAGATAGATAGATAGATAGATAGTAATAGCACGAGAGAGAGTGATAGAAGGAGAGTAACAATATAAGATAGATAGATAGTGTGTCATTAATCATATTCTCTTGTGCCTGCGTTTACCTTTTTTAATCTTTTATTTACATACGATATAGATAGATAGATAGATAGATAGATAGATAGATAGATAGCATGAGAGGGATTGATAGGAGATTAACAGTATACATAGTAATAATATAGATAGATAGTAACAGCATAAGATATATATATATATATATATATATATATATATATATAGTGTGTCATTAATCATATTCTCTTGTGCTTGCGTTTAAATTATCTTTGATTTACATGATAAATTGATATATAGAAACAGTATAGATAGATAGATACATAGATAGATAGTAAGTATATAACAGCATAAGATAGACTGATAGGTAGAAAGAGAGTAACAGGATAGATAGATAGATAGATAGATAGATAGATAGATAGATAGATAGATAGATAGATAGATAGATGGTAATATCATGAGAGAGATTGATAGAAAGAGAGTAACAATATACATCTTAATAATATAGATAGACAGTAACAGCATAAGATAGATAGATAGATAGATAGATAGTAACAGTTTAGATAGATAGTGAGAAACAGCGTGAGATAGAGAGAGAATGTAAGAAATAGCATGAAATAGACAGATACATAGTAACAGTATAGATAGGCAGTAACAGCATGAGATAGATAGATAGATAGATAGATAGATAGATAGATAGATAGATAGATAGATAGATAGTAACAGCATAAGATAGATAGTATTAGCATAAGACAGTAACAAACAGCTTGTGATAGATAGATAGATAGATAGATAGATAGATAGATAGATAGATAGATAGATAGATACTTCGATGCATTGAAATATGGTGTGGTTATCAGTTGTCGCTGCTTTAAAAAAAAGTAAGTGAAAATCTTTTCACACTGTCTCTCACCAGTTAAGCTCTCCTCGCAAATTCGCTTTGTGAAATAAAAATGAACCTCCATTGTCTTTTCCCTGATGACATGACTAAATGTCTATCGTATCGATTAATTCGTTGATCAGAGAGTGGCGTTTATATCATGTGAGTGTCGATTTTTCTATTTTCAATGCCGAGTTTGTCCAAAATCAATGTTTTTATTTTTCTTTTAACTTGCGTAACTACAAAACAAGTGAATATTTTGTTTGGTCGCCTTCCTTTGCATTGAAAATCGTCCATTTTTTTTTTAGCAAACATTCCATCTGGCCCCGAAGTACCAATGCAAAAGAAAATCTTGGAGACAGAGTCTTTAGAATTTAGGTTTCAAATCAACTAAACAAAATCACGCAGTTTACAACATCGTTGAAAGCTCAGTCCCATGATGTAGAAAATAAAAGGAGTTCCATGCCCGAAGCCAGACGGAATCGCATGGATAAGTGGACTTATTATATGCATTGGACATGCGCGAATCGTATCGCTTATCAGCGACGAAAGTGGATTTGGCGTTGAGAATTCTAGTTTCAATCCTGGCTGTTGCTTTTGTACAAATATCATTGGTATAAATCCATTCCTTCTCCCACTCCTAGTTAGTGGTCAATAGCAGAGCAGACAAATTTCACTTTGGCAACCAGCCTAGGGAAGAATATATTTGATTTGAATGCCAGTTGGATACAAAATAGCAACTCCACTCCGTGCGTATATATATATATATATATATATATATATATATATATATATATATATATATATATATATATATATATATATATATGTAAGCAAATGTAAATGGATATAGATCCGACAGAATGAAGAAAAATTTGGAAAAAAACAAAAAAAATCCCTTAAATGCAATTATATTTGTTTAAAATGAATGAAATGTCGACGTCTGACGTTTCGGTTTAATAAACCTTCTTATGATAAGACTTGTTTTTATGTCCATCGTCTTTGTCAAATTGGACTGAATTGTATTTTAATGAATATTGTCCTGAAGAAGGTTTATTAAACCGAAACGTCAGACGTCGACATTTCATTCATTTTAAAACAAATATAATTGCATTTAAGGATTTTTGTTTGTTTTTTCCAAATTTTTCTTCATATATATATATATATATATATATATATATATATATATATATTATGAAATGGACAAAGTCCGACAATTATTTCAAGACATTTTTATGTTTATACATTCTTTTTATAGATAGAAATATTTAAGTAAATGCTCTGTTTTATAGAAAACAGTATTAATAACATTTACCGGCCTGAATGTCCGAGAAATTTTCATAAAAAATATTCCTCCTCCGACAGAAATCGAACCTGTAACCTATACAGAACCGTCATTTAGCCTGACATGCCTTAACCGATCGAGCCACGGAGGATCGTTCGATTAGCGTGTGTATGTGCATGTTGTGTGTGTATGTATGTGCATTTTTCATTAAAGACGTCAGACATGGTACTACGGTTAAGCTTTTAATTTAATTTTTCTTGTCTTCGAACAAGTGTTTTTTTTGGGGGAGGGACACAGAGTGTGTAGAAATTGTCCAAATGTTCTGTAATTCCGTGCGCTTTCGGCTAATACTTTTAGCCATTATCAAGGATGATTTTATTTTTGCTTTTTAATTGGGTGTCTGGGTTGTGTGTATGTATTTAGTGTTATAGAAATGTTTTATATTCCGAACACAGTTAGCACATTGTGGCCGTGTTCGTAGTTAATATTGTTAAGTGTTGTTTTTTTTTTCTTTTTTATTATTAAGGCTTCCATAATTTTTAAGCTTTTTTACATGTGGATGAGGTTATTATGTTTGTATTTTCTACTAGTAAGTTTCAGATGGAGTCTGGCAAGTTTGTGTGTGTATTTAAATGGATTCTGATAGAGCTATGGTCAGATAGGTGTAACGTAAGGTGTATGTAGTCGTGTTTTGTTATTTTTGAGAATAAGTTTAGCCATTTTAATTTTTTTGCAGTAGATAATTAATTTGACTATTTTATTCGGGTCAATTGAAGTAGTGTATTTTTTTATAATATTTCTAAGTGAAGATTCATCTTGTTTGCACTTGATGTGCATTTGGTTTTTGTAGAAAATATTTGTTATTTTTTTTCCTGTGTGTCCACTTGTTTGAATCTTTCTGTGCGTCTATCTCTAAGTCTTCACTTATCCACGGTTATATACTGCCATCATGACTTCTGTATGTTGATTGCGGCACTGCTTTTCTTTGAGGGTGTATTTTGGAGAGGTTACTATTTAGTGGGCATGATTTTTTTTTCAATATTTCCACTTTCCATAGCATCAGGAGAAAAATTTTCTTATTCATTTTTTTTTCATCCTTCTTCCTGTTCCAGATGAGAATTCTAACCGGTTCACCCTGCTTCCTACACTCGCCTAAATATGTAGCATAAAAACACATACGCATGCGCAGGCAACCAGATGCAAGCATGTTTATCCGGTCAAGCGGCCATGATATGTTCTGCTTCCTGAACTGGCGGTTTCAAAAGATATATATATATATATATATATATATAATGTGAGAAAGAGAGAACTGATTTAAATGGCTAAATTCATCAAAAGGCAGTTTGAACCAGTCTAAAACATGTTGGATTGTGTAAATAATGACACAAGCGCGTACAGACAAGCACCCACAAGTATACAGACAGATACACACACGCACAAATATCTATACAGATAGATAAATAAATAATAATGGATAAGCTGTGGTAGATAGATAGATAGATAGATAGATAGATAGATAGATAGAGAGAGAGAGAGAGAGAGATGAGCAGACTGAGGTAGATTGATAAATGAACATACTGAGATAGATAGATAGATAGATAGATCTAACAGACTGAGGTAGACACAGAGAGAGAGAGAGAGAGAGAGAGAGAGAGAGAGAGAGAGAGAAATTAACATACTAAGATTCATAGCGAGCTAACTAGATTTAATGCCACATACCGAGTGTAACAGCAAAATTGTCGAAATTGTGTAACAGCATAATTGTCCATCTCACAAAATGATTAATAGATAAAAAAAAAACAAAAACACTAAACTAATTGAGTTTCTTTTTTTTCGGGACTTCCGATAAGACGTTTAATCATCTTGATACCATTTGTCGTAAGAATCACTGAAAAACCCTTTGAGTTATTCGGCTAAAAAGAGAACAGGTTAAAATCATTTAATGTCAGTTCCACAATATCTTGCAAACTGAGCAATGGTTAGAAGAAAAAGATCAATCAGGCCTTGAGTAATGCTACCAATATTCATACTCTGGTTTCCATTCAAGAACCATCAAGAGAATGTTTGGGCAATTGTACGCTCCGGTCTTCTTCAGGTGATTGGAATTTCGAACCGAACTCTTTATTTCGTCCACAGGGATAGATTGTTCTAGTTCCACGTGACATGTCCCTTCTAGATGTTTCAGTTAAATCAACTTGCCAAGTTTTTTTTTTTTTTTTTGTTCAGCACTGCTCCGGCCTGGTATTGAACACACAACTCTTTGGGTCTAGTCACTGACTCTAACCAGCGTCTATATTTACTGGGGCATGTATCCTTGAGGATATCTGTGTGTGAATTTTTGGTACTTTGAAACCTAATGTCTCAGTAACAATTTTCTACCAATCACCTGAAGAAGGGCGGAGCGTACAACGGCCGAAACGTTGTGAATATGGCAATGAAGATAAGGATAACAGTCCGAATAATGTAAATAATGCAAATAATCATAATATCTCATCTCAGATATATAGAGGCCGAAACGTTGTGAATATGACAATGAAGATGAGGATAACAGTCCGAATAATGTTAAAAATGCACGTCATCATAATACCTCATTTCAGGAATATAGACAGAACCCGTGTATGCGTAGAATACATGGTTATTATAAAAGACAGTAGCATATTGCGTCTATATGAGGGGACAATTAGCATACATGTTTATATATATATATTATATATAAGTTCGATCTTCACGAGTGCATTATACTCATGACCTTATGCCAGACAAAGCAGTGCTTGGAAAATACTGATACTTTTTCACAAGCACACATTTTTTTAATCTTATACATACAAACATATGAATTGAAGCGATCAGATATGAATAGAAAACCGACAAGTTCTCGTCTTACATCGAAAACAACGTGGGACGTAACTTTGATTTCACTAATGCCCGCCTAATTAAAAAAAATACCATAAACCTTTAAGGAGAAAATATTATAAAAACATAATTATAGCATTACTAGCAACTACATCGAGGAGACATCACGCGATCTAAAACCTAGTATCTACGAACACAAGAGAAAGTTGCGTTTAGAGAGGCATTCTAACTCACTCGTCTTACATCGAAACAACGTGGAATATAAATTTGATTTCACTAATGTATGCCTAATTAAAAAAAGAACATTAACCTTTGAGGAAATTGTTTCGAAAATATATTCATAGCTTTACTACCGACTAAAAACACTCGCTTAAAACCTTACATCTCATAACCATCTTTCTACAGATGCATTATTCATGAATCTGACTTATGTCTATCTAATACATAAAATAATGAAACTATACAAATCCTTTTGATACATATGCATGAGAAATGCTTTAATAATAAATCCAATCAAAACATGAGTACAACCCACACAGAATTGACGACCACAGACGTCCCCTCCACACTTATACACGGGAATATAAAAATCCAATCAAATATATCATTGCAACATTTCGCAACATTTCACCAACATATACGAGGGTGACGTCTATAGACATTCCTCACATGCAGATACTTATACACTTACAAGATTTAACATTACCGTTTATATATATATATATATATATATATATATATATATATATATGTGTGTGTGTGTGTGTGTGTGTGTGTGTGTGTGTGTGTGTGTGTGTGTGTGTGTGTGTGAATATATAGAAAAATAGGAAAGAACACGTTAGGTTAATAACCCGAAGTTCTTTAGTATTTTTGTTTTTATTTTTAATAAAACAGTGCTCAATACATGAATAGAGCCTAAATTATACTTATTTTAAAAAAATATGATTCCATCGCTACATCAGAGTTCTCATGCTTCAAAAACAGAAGCTAAAAAACTTCAATGTAATTATAGAAATTTAATTAAATTAAAGTAACGAGCTCTGTTTAATCCTCAGGCGAATTTTGGAATAACTAATCTTGAAATTTACGGAGTTTTATAAGCATATACATTCATAATATTAATTACTATGGAAACGGCGAAACGATTGATATAATAAGGGGTGTAAGGGTTTATATTTTCACTGACAACTATTGTATCAATATATTGGTTACTTTCGAAAGAAGGTTAAGTTAAGTTTGCCTCGGGGTGCCAATTTTCAAGCGGATGATGACATCCATTCGACGCATATCATATGGTTTATTTCAACGACAGAGAGTTTTTGGCATTTTTGTTACGCCGTTAAATTCGTATTTGTACACATAAAGATTTTTTCAAAAACGGTTGTTTGTATATTAATACGTCGTATTGAACTACAATTTGTTTTTTCACGAATTCATATAGGTTTTATATATATATATATATATATATATATATATATATATATATATATATATTTATTACATACAGACAAACAGGAAATCACTACAAAGATGTATACTTGTTTCGATAATTAAAGGTAAGCAACTCATCACATGATGAGATGCTTACCTTTAAGCATCGAAACAAATTTGCATCATTGTCGTGAGTACTTGTTTGTTCGCATGGAACAACTTATAATAAACTAGCAGTTGCCCGGGGATGTAACAGTAAGAGACAGATCGAGTATCGACCATCATAAAGACTGAAAATAAAATTGATAAAGATTATTGTTTAAAGTTGACGAACACGCATGTCTTAATTATTATTATTTTTTTTTTGTTTTTTTGCGAATTGGTCAAACCCAAACTAAAACAAAAACATTGTTTTCAATCATTATGAGTCTATCTATTGAATAGAATTTTATTATAAACAATTGTCTTCTAAATGGAATTTTTAAAGCATTCTGAATGTAAAAATAAAGAAAAAAGTGTGCAAGACAATAAGAAACAATACCTGCCAAAAAAAGTGAAGTTTTGTTGAAATCGGTTGAAAAATGTAGAAATCCGATCCCATACATAAACGAACACACACACACACACACACACACACACACACACACACACACACACACACACACAACCGGGGTTTTATAAAAAGTATAACTCGATATGAGTTGTCCCCCTTTCATTCACGCTCTTAATCGTGTTTTCAAATTGATTTTGTGCAAAAACAATTGTGTTTTTCCCATTTTTGGCACTGTCAGAACCACCGCAAGGTAATTTTACGTAGTCTTGTGAAGTTTTGTTGAAATCAGTTGAAAAATGTAGGAAATCCGATCCAATATATAAACGAACAGACACACACACACACACACACAAAATCTGCGTTTTATAATAAGTAAGATAACTATTGCTCTAATCTTGGTCTTGAGAACTCTTTTAAATTAATGCCATGAACGTTTGAATTTATATTTTTCGTTCTCATTACATTTGTATATATATATATATATATATATATATATATATATATATATATATATATAGTTTATGAAAACTAGGTAATCCATGTGGTTAAACCTAAGGAGGATAAAAATCAAAGAGAGCTCGGTGTGGTGAATATGATCACGTCGGCGTCACGTGGGCGATGTTCTGAAAACGTATTTCTAAAATAGAGTATTTTGAATGAAAATGAAAAGAATTTTATTCTAATCTAAAACTTATATGTACGTTTGTCGAGCATCAATCTTGCTAGAAAAGGGGAAATATTAAAGAAGCCAGGTCTCGACAAACGTACATATAAGTTTTAGATTAAAATAAAATTCTTTTCATTTTTCATTCAAAATACTCTATTTTAGAATACGTTTTCACAACATCGCCCACGTGACGCCGACGTGATCATATTGAAACGGAACGCTGATCTTGAAAAAATTTCAGTTGTCTGTTTTGATTCGTCTTACTCTTATGTCCATCGTCTTTTCATGTTGAATTAAATATAGTCTAATGTTAATTATGTTTTATGAATATCTCCTGAAGATGGTCTACTAGACCGAAACGTCCGACGTTGACATTATATTAACATTAAAACAGCATAATTGCATATTAGGATTTTTGTTTGTTTTTTCCGTATATTTTTCTTCATATATATATATATATATATATATATATATATTAAAGTTAAGAAATCTGTTGGTATGTAATAGCTAATTCCGAACTCAATTTATATACCGGGGTTGAGTAAGTTTTCATCGGTTGAAATCGGCTTATACCCCATGAGTTAGTTTTGTATTTTAAGGCTTACTAATATATATATATATAGAGAGAGAGAGGGAGAGAGAGAGGGGGGGCGAGGTATTTGTTTGCTGCAATTGTTACGAATTATTCTATTAGGTTGAGTCGTAAATAATTTCGGTTTTTGATTAACCGTTTACAAATGGTGTCAAGATGGCTGAACGTCTTATCTAAAAACCTCGAAAAAACTAATTCAATTAGTTCAGTGTTTTTTTTAGATATTAAACATATTTTGGAATGGACAATTATGCCATGCTATCACACGATTTGAACAATTTCGCTGTTACACCCAGTATATATATATATATATATATATATATATATATATATATATATATATATATATATATCCACGTATACTTTCTTAATATGCATATATAGAAAAAGTTGCAAATTAAAAAAATAATAATGTTTTTTTATGAAAGTATTTATTAATTCATTCTATTTATTTAAATACTGGATTTAAAATTAAATACATATAAACTAGGGTTAAATAAAGACTGATATTTATTCGTACAAAAAGTACAAATTGTGGCACAGGGCCAATAAAGGGGATGGGTAGAGGCTGGTCAACACTAACTATCTTATACCTAGCTAATCAGATTCGCGGCCTATTCGTACATTACATTTTACTCATTCACCAAAAGAACTCGTCCATCACCAAACAATCCTTCAGCCACCATAATACCACGTGCTCTCAAGGGAGACCTACCAAAATCGCGCCCCATGCCATAAAAATTTTAATGATGATATATATATATATATACAATTCTAATAATGATAAAATGAGAGGTGCGGGAAATGAACGCAATAATAAACTTAAAATAAACACAAATACAAACTAAACATAATTGATGTTAGTAGGGACCGTCCAACCCATAAAACAGAGAGACTGCTGTATTCTGCCCAGGGGACAAAATCAAGAGACGCTCTCGCTAAGGGAGAGGGAAAAAGTATAAAATATTAGGCTGGAATGGGAAAATATAAAACTGACCCAGTCGAGGTGAAAGGGGGTGGGGTCAAAACAAACTGGGGAGGTTGGGAATCTCGACTTGGATCATAACCAAAGAACGGCCGGGATGCAGGCCAGGAACAACACTTACTCACATTAACTAGGTACACTGAAGCTTGTCTAACCCTAACCAAGGGGAGGGTTCCACGGAAGCCACCCCGATGTGCAATAGGTTGACCTAGAAGAGAAAAATCAAGGCTAGCCCCGTTCACACGAAGCAAGCTCGCTTCTTTTTACCCACCTTTCGCTAAAGACTGTCGAATGCAATCGTTTTCTATCCGATCTAATCTTCATCTTGAGCTGATGCTCAAAGAATCGAATTAGATCCGAATGAGAAAGACGATTGCCTCGCAAGACTTCCTCCTTTCGCGTCGTCCAAATCACCATTCGAGCCGTGGCCATCAGCGTCAGAAACACCATCCGTTTCATCCCCCCGGAATACGGGGGCGACACATTGTTAAATAAAGACTTGGGTATTTTAAATCTTTATAAATATTTCAATAGTTAAACATTTTTTTAGATATAGTTAAAAAGTTTTTATTTTTTTAAACAACATCTAAAATATTATTACAGTTAGATTTACGTTAGGAATATTCGAACACAGTGACGTTCCATATCACATGACGTCCACGTCTCGCGACGGACGCGACTTGTAAACAAACAGTAATTTTAATCTATTTGTAACAAACAGTTATTTCTGAAGAAAGATTGAGGTCAATCTGAAATATCAAATATATATATAAAAAAATAAATACTTTCGTAAAAACATTATTTTTTTTAATTTGCAACTTTTTCTATATATATATATATATATATATATATATATATATATATATATATATATATATATATATATAGAGAGAGAGAGAGAGAGAGATAGATAGATAGATAGATAGATAGATAAACTAGACATTGAAATAAACACCCAGAAGCCACAGTTTATTCCATGCTAAAAGTAATCGTCAAACCTGATGATTGTATTTAGCGTTAAACAGACTGTCTGGATGTTGACTTCTCTGTCCACTTTTATATTTACATCCCTGTTACTGAGCCCTTGAACCCATAAATATAGCATACCGTAAAACTATATATATTTTATATATATGCTCTGGTACTCCGATTGAGGACTATGAGGGGGGAGGGAATTTTTAACGGCTGCTGGTGCTTTAAATGCATCTCCCTTCGTAAGAAATGAGCGCTATGGCGGCCGGTATGGCGTTTATATATCACGTATATAAGGCGTTAAAAAATTCCATTTGTCTCCCGTGTGCCGATAGCTTAGGGGTAAGGGTCCCTGACTGATGTCAAATCGGTCGAGTTTTGGCGTTTATATATCACGTATATAAGGCGTTAAAAAATTCCATTTGCCTCCCGTGTGCCGATAGCTTAGGGGTAAGGGTCCCTGACTGATGTCAAATCGGTCGAATTTTGGCGTTTATATATCACGTATATAAGGCGTTAAAAAATTATATTTGCCTCCTGTGTGCCGATAGCTTAGGGGTAAGGGTCCCTGACTGGTGTCAAATCGGTCGAAATTTGGCGTTTATATATCACGTATATAAGGCGTTAAAAAATTTTATTTGCCTCCTGTGTGCCGATAGCTTAGGGGTAAGGGTCCCTGACTGATATCAAATCGGTCGGGTTTCGATTCTCGCTTGAAGCAATTGGATGTCTATCACATTGATGAGCTGTTATGCAGCGAAACAGCCTGTCTGTGGGTTATATATTTACGATATTTTTAGGGCTTCTCAGTTATTTTCTCCCTACTTCGACTGCGTCTAAGTCAGCTTCGAAATCGAACTGTCAATTTTTATGTCAATTCATTCACGAGCTAACACTTTGATCTGTTTTTCGAATATTATCTCCCCACCCAGAAATTTAGCCTTGAAAGAAGGCATTGTTGACATTTTTAATAATATATTTTGAAAATATCAAGCAATCTGAGATGTATCTATTATAATAACAAGCCGTGCGTGAATTACATGAATACGAAAGCGTTTAACACTAGCTTCGATGACTACAATTTTCTCTAATACTAATTTACGGCCGAATCAAATCTCTCAAAGAAATGACGACGTAGTACAAAGGCCCAAAGAAAAGCGACTTGGCCCGCGCTAGGCTGGATATCATTGATCTCAGTTGGGTCCTTGCTGATAGAGACTGCTGAAAAGCTACAAAAAATGCCTTGCTTTAATCAATACGACTCGAATTAATCGATAGCATGTTCGAAGTGATTAATAAGAAGCACGGTTAGCATGTCAGATAATAACCTTCCGATAATATAAGAATCTTATGCGAGCGCTCAGTTCTTGGCGTGTAAAGAAAACATACAGAAATAGCATGAAAAACAATTTGCCTTCCTCAACGTTATGTTTCATAATAATGTTCCCCCGACCCAAGGCACGATATCCACTCAAGGTAGAGTATGACTGAAAGAGGTTTGCTAAACGTAAGAATAGGATAGTAGGAATTGAATTTTTTGCGGATATGTAGGATAGGCTTGAAGAGGTTAAGACTGTGGTGTTCCACACGGGAATCTGTTCCACAAAGTAGCGGTTCGTTCGGAGAAGTTAAGCAACGTTGAACCTGGTCAGTACCTAGTTGGGCGACTGCTTGGGAAAGCCAGGTGCTGTAAGCTACGATGTGCGAGTAGTATCGTGAGTAAAGGCTCGGAACTAGGAGTCGGAAATCCGAGTTCCAATTCCAGTCGGGTTCATTTTATCTCTTCTCCTCCCCATCTATGGGTTAATTAGTAGATTTTGTATCAGTAAATCTTCAAAACATTCCTTACGGTTTAAAAATATTTTATAACTTTAAATAACTTGTGTAGCGTTGCTGCTCAGACTAGACATCAGGTTCGTCCTTGGGGTGTAATTTATTCCAGTGAAACGCTTGTGGCTTAGAAATAACCCTTTGGACAAATCGTCACACATGAATTAAAACAATAATGCGTTCGTAGCAATAAGCAACTTTTATTTTCTGGTTGTATCCTATTGCTATAATCCTGGGTATGACGATAAACTACGTCCAGCAGCAAGGCCTCTGATCAGGACGTTTTGAGGAGCGTGGAACCACCTCTTAATTGCTGATGTTCCCAGGTCCACCCTGACCCGGGGCGGTAGAATCTGTTAGGGTCCCAGCTCTGGGCAAATAGTTAACTCCTAAACTGGGATAAAAACACTATGAAAGTGTAAAAATAGATTTTAGTACCAGAAATACTTTGTAAAAAAATATTAACAAGAAAAACAACTATTACCAGCAATACATTTTTGAAAAAATATTACCAACAATGTTTTATAAAAATAAATATTACTAGGAATACATTTTTGAAGGAAAAATATTACCAGAAACAGATTTTTGACAAAACAAAATATTACCAGCAATAAAAATTTTGCTGGTATTAAATAACCTATTAAGGTTGATATGCCGTAAAACAAACCAAACCAAACCTACTGCTATAGACGAGCGAAGCAAAGATAAAACATAGGTGAGGGGAGGTAAACTGTCTAACGTGAGTCTTCCCTTTCGCATAGCTGCGAGATTTTCTCTCGTTACACTCCATGGGTCCCTTGGTCTCTCTGTCTCTTTGTCTTCGTCTGGCCGTGACCACTGTCTTATAGAGAACATTGTTCTTTGTCTTGTCATGTTTGTCTAAAAAATTTACTTTATCTTTATTCAGTGACATTCTTTGTCAGAGCAGGTTGTCACGATAATAGCCTAGCTCACGTGTTTGCTTTTAACAATATATCGGTTATCGCTCCACCTGAAAACGTAATGCAAATTACAGGGCGATGATGCTAAAATCAAGCAGGTACAGAAATTTAAATATCTGGGAAGTGTTCTAACAGAGAACGGAAAGTGCGACACTGAGATCCGAAGACGTGTTGGGATGGCCAAAGATGCATTCCAAAAACTAAGCAGAGTATTAAGAAAAAAGAAAAAAATCGTTGCATACAAAGAAAAGAGTACTGAACTGTTACGTGATATTTGTCTACCTGTATGGCAGCGAATGCTGGACAGTCTATTCAAAGATGAAAAAGAGACTTGAAGCAACAGAAATGTAGTTCTACAGCAAGATGCTGAGGATACCATGTGAGCAACTAAAAGGTTTTGGAGAAAATGGAAACGTAAAGGAAACTTATGCTTAACATCTGGAAAGACAGTTGAAATTTCTGGGACACATAATGAGGAAGGAGGGCTAGGAAAATATGATACTCACATGACAGATTGATGGAAAGAAGGAGAAAGGAAAGCCGTACGTAACTTTCTTGATTGGCTTGAATAAATGGATGACAGAACAGGAGAAATAACAAAAAAACAAAACTTATTAAGAGCTACAACGGACGGGAAGATGTGGAGGACCATGATTGCTTACGGCATAAAAGGACACTGCACATAAAAAAAGAAGAATTTTGTTATATTTTCAGTTCATTTAAAAAAGTTCAGATAAGATTGCAATAAAGCAAAGAGTATTATGTACCGGGTGGGGATCGAATTTCTTCGATGTGTTATGTCCCTTCAGGATGTTACCGATCATGGCTTCCACCATTTCTTTAGCTCTTAATAAATTTTCTCATGATCCGCCATCCATTTACTCAGAGTCGCTAGGTAGGTTATACGTTGTTTTCATCTGACTATCTTGCCATGGATCTCACCTGTGAGTATCAAAATTTCCAAGCCCTCTTTCCTCATTATGTACATCAGAAATTTCAACTGTCTCTTCGTGATGTTCAGTATAAGTGTTCTGTTTGTTCTCATTTTCTCTAAATCTTCATTGCTTACATGTTCGGTCCACGGTATTCTCAGTATCCTTCTGTAGAACCGCATTTCTGTTGCTTCAAGTCTCTTTATCATCTATGAGTAGATTGTTCACGATACACTGCCATATATGAGGATTAATATTACATAACAGTTTGGTACTCTTTTCTTTGTTTCTAACGATTTCTTTTCTGTTTCTTAATACTTTGCTTAGCTTTTGGAAGGCATCTTTTGCTATCCCGATCCGCCTTCGAATTTCAGTAATGGATGTAGTGAGAATAGCATACAGTGTATTAAGTCACTTTTATTACGCTCAAGCTAAAACTTAAAGTCAGACAATTTAAAAACAGTACTTACATCATGGATAATTGCGTACTACTGATGTTCTTTTACGTAATTCGTAATAGTACGCAGTTATCGATGACGTAAGCACAATTTCGCGTAGACGCTTTTGAAAGTTATCAAATTAGGTCTAATTTGATAACTTTCGAAACCATCTACGCAAAATTGTGCTTACATCATGGATAACTGCGTACTATTACGAAAAAGATCAGTAGGACGCAGTTATCAATGATGTAAGTACTGTTTTTAAATTTGACATGAATAAATCTTATTGAAAACAAGTTTAAGCAAAGTAACTATAAACAAAATGTTTTTTTTTTTTTGTTTTTTTTGCTATCCTCTGCCAGCCGCCTTGATGGAGAAACGCTTATCTCGCTCCATCGTCAGTGAGACACGCTGCAAGAGCCACTCCGTTTCGCGAGGCTCGTCCCTTAATTGATATGTAATCCTGCCAATCCTCCGAAGGAACGCCATCGAATGAGGGCCAATAACCCCAGAAGTCTCCACTGCCGCAGGAGTAAAAAAAAATCTATCAGCAAGAGAAGAATAATTAACTATTTTTTTCTTCTCTGCGTCCCGGGCGACGGATCCTGGCTCAACCGCGGACCTGATCAAATTACCTGCCGAAAATGTATCCGCACAGGTCGCATCCCAAATCAACGACTTCCCCATTTTAAAAGGGAAAATGGTAATGCCATCCGGCCGCTTTCCATCACCACGGTCGAGGCCTACAGATTCGATTTGGGAAGGGAACCCAGCCTCATCAAACCTCTTCTGATGATGTCGTTTATTGCTGCATGCCTAGGAAAGCGGCCGGCACTACGACGACAGGAGAGAGGATGCAAACCAAACCCATCGATCGAGGCTCGACATCTGCATCTGAGACGCTCACATAATTTGAGTCCAAGACGGATCGCGACACCGACCCGAATGCACTCATCATCTAGCAGTAGATGAAGAGGGCACTGGTTGAGCCAGGCGCCACTACTCAGTTGTGAAGCAGATAGTAGACAGGTGAGGTGATGCCGATCCAGAGAGAGCTGCAAATTAGTAAAATTGGCCTCGCATTTTATTTTATAACATCTTTTTTGTTTTGATGTGTCTAGTGGGATAGAAAGTTATTATTGGACTCGAAAGAACTACTCGAGAAAAATTAAGACGCCCCACTGAGTATCTCATCAATTAATTCCCGACATGAGTAAATAAAAACAATGTACAGATTAAAAAGATTACACTATATGACATTTTAAAACTAATTCATTCCCTTGATTTAATAGTTTTCTTTGATAAATGTATTTTAGTATTTTAGTTTTGTCTTCTGAACACAAGTTACACCTATCTCTAAGACTATTAGGAGTATAAGCGAAACCTATAATTTTCCAATTTTCAAATTATAGTTTCACTCTAGAAAATATAAAAAATGATAAAAAGCAAAGTGACACAGATTAATGGTATGATTAGATTGGTTATTTTTTATTGCTTAGGACGTGTCACGTGTAATGAAGCAACAGATAATATATACATATGTGTGGCAAACGTTCTCGAGGCTAAATTGTATGAAAATAGGTGTCAAGTATAAGGAAATAACAGGTACTATGTAAACAAAT
>CAHIKZ030005202.1:867500-980000 GCA_903632075.3 Acanthosepion pharaonis | reverse complement strand
TATAGATATATATATATATAAATAAGATAACGAATTTTACGAGTAAATTAGGACAGATAGGGAAAAGAACAAATAGATATGATGAATATTATAGATAGATAGATAGAAATGATAAAGATATCAACACACTAGGACAGATAGATGGATATGATTTGATTGATAGATAGATAGATGTTCGTATATATATATATATATATATAAGTTTTCTAAAGTGGTTATAATTTCAGGCTAAGCAAAAGTATCATTGTTTTCATCTGTTTATTGTTGTAGTTTTTCTCTGTTCAACACAAAAACCCTTTTCACCTCTCAGAATCACATTACATTCAATACGTTTATTGTTCGAAATTAATTCTTGACCTTATTATTTTACAAACAATACTGAACATGCCATGTTCTTTAAAGAATTATGTACTTTTTTAATAAGGCTGGCATTGGTGAAATTAGAGTTATGCCCTACGTTGTTGCGGTGTAATACGAGAGAATTTGAATGTTTATCTAAACGCAAATCTCTTTTGTGTTCCTGTTTGCAGGACTTTTGATCACGTGAAGTCTCGGCAATGTAAATGTTATTGCAATGTAGATATTTTATTTGATAAACTCCAGGATATTAATTGTTATTTATTTTATTTTTCATCCTGATTATATCTCTGATAGTTTTGGAAGTAGTTGTAACAATCCTCGTATTAGGGATGAGTAATTCATTTGAGAGTTTAGTTCAAGTATTGGAGTGTAGGATTATGAATTTTGTATAATTTTTGTTGGAAGTATTTGTTTGTTTGGTTGGTTTTATGAATTTTTTTTTGCTCGTTTTTTTTCTTTTTTTTTTGCATTTTAAGATGAAATGGCATACGTAAATTGGGTAAGAATACTTTAATAATAATCTTAAACTGAAAATGAATTTATTGAAAAAACGTTTGAATAAAGTAACTATAAACAATTTTTTCTATCCTCTACCATCCGCAATGATGGAGAAAGCATTACCTCGCACCATCGCCAGTGAGACACACTGCAAGAGCCACTCTGTTTCTCGAGGATCGTCCCTTAATCGAGACGCAATCGCGCCAATCCTCCGAAGGAACGCCATCGAACGAGGGCCAATAACCCCTGAAGTCTCCGCTGCCACAGGAGTAAAAAAAATTCTATCAGCAAGAGAAGAATATTTAACTATTTTTTTTTATCTCTGTGTCCCGGGCGACGGACCTCGGTTCAAGCGCGAACCTGATCAAATTACCGACCGAAAATGCATCCGCACAGGTCGCATACCAAATCAACGACTTCCCCATTTTAAAAGGAAAAATGGTAATGCCATCCGGTCGCTTTCCATCACCACGGTCGAGGCCTAAGGGTTCGATTTGGGAAGGGAAACCTGCTGCATCCAAACCTCAAATAATCAAAGCCCAGATAATCCCCAGGCCTACGGGTTCGATTTGGGAAGAGAATCAATAAGACCCAAGTATATACGTTTATTGAAATTATAAACATTATTACAACGGGTAATGGTGGACTACGCAACAAAGAAATGCTGAAAACACGTGAATTTGAATAAGCAAGATTCACAAAATGTCGCTGATGAATAACGACGCCATGAGAATATATAACGTAGTTGATTTCAGCAGAAGCAACCCAACCATCTGAAACAACCGGGAGCGCACAATTGCCTCTTTCAGTGTCTCTGCTCGCTGATCCGGCAACTCAACTAAGAGACTGTCAAGAACCCCGCTCAATATCGCCAAATACCCAATGGCCATTTAAAGATATAAAACGACAGATTATTTTACGCCGCTTAAGTGAAGGATTTTTTTATTGGTGTGATAATGTTAACAGCATAAGATATGCAAATGACACTATCTTGATCGTAAACACCGAAAAAAAACTACAAGAACTCCTAAACAATGGATTAAAAGAAAGCAGGAAGAAAGGACCAATCACTAATTGTAAGACGAAAGACTTTATGACCGTTAACAAGTGTGAGAGTCCAAGATGTAAGCTACGGAGAAGAACGATAGAATATTTTTCTATAATAAATTCTTAATAAATATTATTATTGTTATTTTACTTAAGTATAAGATAGTTCTATATTTACAATTCTTACACTTAAATGAGGCAAAATTAAACTGCTGTTATCTGAAAGGCAATAAGAGCCAAGTATATAAGTTTATTACAATTAAACATTATTACAATAGGTAATGGTGGGCTATGCAGTAAAAAAATGATGAAAGGATGCACTGAGAGCATCATGTCAAAGGATACGTCAACAAATTCATCTGATGCTCATCGCTTTAAGAAAAGAGAAGAAACAAAAAGAATAGTAAATATTGCCCAATACAAGGTGAAGGTTATTTATGAGCAACATTCCCTGATCATTCTTGTCCATTAGTGTCATTTTCCCTGGTCATTACATTGTGGACTTGTGTCAGACTCGGATAATGTTAATAAAAATCGATAAAGGACGCTTACTGAAGAACAATGGTTAGATAGATAGATAGATAGATAGATAGATAGATAGATATGAACATATTACGATATATACGATATGAATAGACTGGGATAGATAGATAGATAGATAGATAGATAGATAGATAGATAGATAGATAGATACGATATGAATAGATAGATAGATAGATAGATAGATAGATAGATAGATAGATAGATAGATAGATAGATAATGAACATATTGCGATAGATATGAATAGACTGAGATAGATAGATAGATAGATAGATAGATAGATAGATAGATAGATAGATAGATATGAATAGACTGAGATAGATAGACAGATAATGAACATATTACGATAGATAGATAGATAGATAGATAGATAGATAGATAGATAGATAATGAACATATTGCGATAGATATGAATAGACTGAGATAGATAGATAGATAGATAGATAGATAGATAGATAGATAGATAGATAGATAGATAGATAGATAGATTTGAATAGACTGAGATAGGTAGATAGATAGATAATGAACATATTACGATAGATAGATAGATAGATAATGAATATATTGCGATAGATAGATTTGCGAAGGGAATCAATAAGACCCAAGTATATACTTTTATTACAATTAAACATTATTGCAATGGGTAATGGTGAGCTATGTAGCAAAGGGATGCTGAAAACACGTGACTGTTTTTGAATAAGCAGGATTCACAAAATGTTATTGATGAATAACGACGTCATGAGAATATATAAAGTAATTGATTTCCTTGATTCCAACAGAAGCGGCCTAACCCTTTGAAACAATATGGATCACACAATTTGTCTATCAGTAAAAGAAAAATATTTAACTAATTATTTTTTTTTAATCTCTGCGTCCCGGGCGACGGGCCCCGGCTCAACTGCGGACCTGATCAAATTGCCGTTCGAAAACGTATCCGCACAAGTCGCATCCCAAATCAACGATTTCCCCATTTTAAAAGGGAAAATGGTAATGCCATCCGGCTGCTTTCCATCACCATGGTCGAGGCCTATGGGTTCGATTTGAGAAGGGAACCCAGCTGCATCTAAACGTCTTCTGATGATGTCGTTTATTACTGCATGCCGTGGAAAGCGACCGGCACTACGACGTATGGGAAGTGTATAGTGATTTTCCAAGTGTAACTTAGATGTGTCCGAAAGTATGGGGCACCCAGGGCGGATTGAACTCACTATCAGTCATAATTATTCTAGCCAGACAACCTTGTTAACCTATACACCGCCTTGAGGTGACCTTTTGGAGATTTCGGGTAATTCTGAACTCCGTATGGCAAGTATATAATAAACTATCACAAGAAGAATGTAGTGACGTATGCGCTGACGTCACGTCCAGACATATAGACCTTTTTAGAATTTAAAAGAATGAAAAATAAGAGGTTATTTTAATTAAAAATATGAAATGAAATAAAATAAAAAAAGAAAAATAGACCAGAAATAATTTGATTTCATCTTACAAAAATAAACCTTTTGCAACTACGGTATCATCTAACACAATAAAAAGTGTAGTACTAATTATTTTCGTACGCATTTCCGTCCGACCGTCCATATTGCTGTCTTTGATGGCAACAAAAGAATGTACCCGACTAACACTGACACGAATTTTCATTTACAGTTCCCCGATAAACATTCCATCGAGTCTGTACGTGCATGAATAACTGGGTCCATGGAATTTCAATTATTTGCTGTTCATGGCGTATCAAATGTAAACGAATTGATCAGTTATGAATGTACGTGAGAGATTCATGGAAAATTGAAGTTTATAAGCAGTAAATTCGACCTTGCCAACCGAACGATCATTTGTGACCGCGCGGTAAGGCACGTCAGGCTATATGGCAGTGCCATATAGGATACAGGTTCGAATCCTGTCGAAGGACGAATATTTTCTATGAAAATTTTTCGGACATTCAGGCCGGTAAATGTTATTTAATACTGTTTGTTATAAACAGAGCACTTACTTAAATACTTGTATCTATAAAAAGAATGTTAAACATAAAAAATATCTTTAAATATATATACTTAGTTAAACCGAGAGAGCCAGACAAACCTACCAAGGTTTCACCCAAGTGGATCGTCAGGGATGGCTTCGCTGACGAACCGCTTAGGTGAAACCTTGGTAGGTTTGTCTGTCTCTCTAGGTTTAACTAGGTCTGCTCTACTGATTGTGTTGCGCACTTTATTTAGTTATTTTGCGTACTCGCATCGGGGTTTTTTTCCTTTGGACCTTGGACTTGCATTCTGGACGATTATTTTCGGCTAACGTACTTGGTTTTTTCTTTTTTTTATACCTTTTTTTCCCTTTGGTATTGGTTTGGTTATTCGCAAATCAAGGCACCGAAGGTTTTAAGTCAACATTAGAAGTAATCCAAATCCTAAAAAGTGAAAAACCTGACATGATATCATGGCTTCACTTGATGTTGAAAACTTATTTACCAATGTCCCTGCTAGTGAAACTATTGACATAATTATAAGAAATATATACAGTAACTCATCTTTACCCCCACTTAAAATTAATCCTAATATATTAAGAAAACTATTATTAACTTGTACTACTGAAGTCCCTTTCTTCGATCATAATAACAATATATATATACAACGTGATGGTGTCTCTATGGGTTCAGTACTGGGCCCGACATTTAGCAATTTCTACATGTCGAACCTTGAAAATAAGATATTTACAGATTTTAAAAAACCATCAATCTACCTAAGATACGTTGATGATATTCTTATGTTAGTTAAAAATACAGATGAAATACTTCAACTTCAAAAACGTTTCCAAAATAATTCTGTCCTTAAATTAAACTCAATACTAATAATAAAATCCCCTTTCTTGACATATTGATAAACACAATAACAAATTTACTATTTCGCCATACAAAAACCTACAAGCATAAATTCATGTACCCTTAACTACAAGAGCGAATGCCCATATTACTACAAAATAGCAATTATAAAAGAATCTAATACATCGTGCAGAAACTAATTCATCCACAAAACAGATTTTTTTACAGTGAACTAAAGAATATAAAACAGACACTTATTAATAATAGCTTTCCAAATCATATAGTTGATGAACAAATAAGATGCTTTTTAGAAATCTCAATACTAAGCAAACTGTACATAATACTGATTCTACTGATCTCAAACATATTAATCTCCTATATCGTAATCAAATGCATACTAATTATAAGCAAGCTGAAAATATACTAAAAAATTTAGTAAATACTAATATATCAACAACAGATCCTAGCCAAAAAATTAAATTAATCATATACTACACTAAATCTAGTATATCCAACTTAATACTTCGCAATGATTCTTCTCCTCCAGTTAGCGATTTGCAAAAAACCAACATAGTTTATAAATTCAAGTGACCTTCGGGAGATTGTATCTCCAACGATTTAAATGTTTATGTTGGTCACACCACAAACTCGCTTTCACGACGCTTGACACTACATTGGAATGAAAACTCTAACATTTTTAGGCATTTAAAACAACATGCCTGGCCGCACACACAATTCCGTAAAATACTTGTCCAAAACACAATTATACTTCGACATGAAAACAATAGACAAAAACTAAAAATCCTTGAAGCATTATACATTAAACAGTTGAAACCCAACCTAAACAAAATCAACAATGGATTCTCTACAAATATCCTTAAATGTCTGTAGTTGGTGACGGAGGCCATTGGTTTGTGCCAACGGCTTTCCATACTTCATACTTCTCCAATTCACTCTCGTGTGGGCATGTGTGACGTCATGAGATGCGGTGCGATTTTCGCTTCTAGCGTCTTATATGCACATGTTTATCGTTGCTTAGAGATCGTCTATGTAAACAATGACAGACTATCATCACTGTCTTATCCGTATATTGCTTAATATGTTGTAATTGACATCTTTGATAATGGCTTATGTAAGCCGAAAGCTTAGATTGTATTTGAAAAAATATGGATCAGTATTGTGAATTTCTTTCTTCGTTCAACAAGAATGTTATTAAACTTATTAGACGTTATGAAAAGAGTTTACATAAAATAAATAGACAACACTTGTCTATATTATTTAATGAAACGTGTATGAATGAAAAGATGCTGCCTAAATACACACAATATATATATATATATATATATATATATATATATATATATATATATAATAATATTAGTATAAAAATGGTCACTTAGTTGAATGATGTTACATACGACGACCCAAATGCTGAGATTTGTAGACGAAACTTTTTGTAATCGTTCCGTCTACTCGTCTGGAGTTTTTCAACAATTGACTGCCGGTTTTCTTATTTTCGCTATTTTTAATTGTAAGTTTAAACATACTTTATCTGTTATTTATTGGTGTTAGTTTTATTTTTGTGTTCCTGTGTTTATGTGCGTGTGTGTGTGTACGCCTGTGCTGCGCACGCGCGTGTTTACATAAAATCAGGAAGTGCCTCGCAGATAACGGACATCAAGCTTTGTCTAGTTGTATTACGTGCAACTGATGGAACCCACCGGGAAATATTCTGATGTATTTGAATTTAACGGCATTTGTTTACCTAAATTTTTCAATAAACCCTGCCTAGTTATCTTGTTCTTTTTTTCTTTTTTTTTTTTTTTCAATTTTTATGAATTTAAAAGATTGCGCAGATAATTTATGCATATCTTATACATGTACGTTCGTATGTGTGTGTCTGTATGTCATTGAGTAAAGAAAAGAAAAGAAAAGAAAAGAAAGAAAATTTTGCAAACCCAGAAGTATTCGACATTAAATCCCTGAAACCGGAGGTGGCTTTTCCCAATTCTGTGTAGTAAATCCAGCACCAGATCGACGTTTTCAATGTTGGTGATAGCATCGTCCAGCGTGTTCATCACCAAAGTTGCATGCTTTTCCAGATCTTCATTTTCGCGCATCTCGTCATCGGTTTCCAGGTCCCGAAAATCCTTAAATAAATCCTTCAGTCCTGGCTGTGAACGGAACATTCTAGAAGAAAAATAAAAGGACAGTTTTAGATTAAATATGGATCAAAATTTAACATTTTTATTTGTTCTTTATCTTTTTGTTTTAATAATTTCGCTCCCCGCCCAAAAAACTCTTCGAAGTTCAGTCGAAGACAAAAAAAAAAAAAATGAATTTGTGTATAAGGACTAAAATATCACCCCGATAAGCAAGCCCAAAACAGATTTTTTCAAACCCCGAATATCATCCGTACTCCCAAAACAGGCCATTTTTTTTTTAATTGTGGGGTCCTTTTTTTTAAACTTTTTTGTAACTAACTGGAATATCATCCGTACTCACGAAATATAGGCCACTCAGTTGCGCTATTTTTAATTGTGGGGTCAACGTTCGCGCTCACTTCGATAAACAAGGCCCAAACAGATATTTTTTTCTTTTTTTATCCATAAAAATTCCTTGTAAGTACCTCGAATATCATCCCTACTTACGAAATATGGGCCACTCGGTTGCGCTATTTTTAATTGTGGGGTCAACGTTCGCGCTCACTTCGGTAAACAAGACCCAAACAGATATTTTTTTTCTTTTTTTATCCATAAAAATTCCTTGTAAGTACCTCGAATATCATTCGCACTTACGATACGTGAATAACTTTCTGATTTTTGGTAATTTTTCATTCCGAGGTTTGGAGTTGTTACGAGGCAAGCTAAACAAACGTTGATTTAAAATTCATAATTTCTTGAAGTGAATTAATATTTGCGATAAGTACATTATTTCGAGTGAATTAACAAAATGATCGTATGATACATACAAATATACTAAAATGTAAATAAAAATATATTAAAAATTTAATGAAAACAAACAACAAACTTTGATTTAAAATTTATAATTTCTTGGAGTGAATTAATATTTGCGATAAGTAATTTTAAATTATTTGGGGTGAATCAGCAGAAAATGTCGTATGATACATACAAATATATTAAAATGCAAATCTCTATCTATAAAAGGCAGGATGTTTGCGCGTGTGTGTAACGAACTCACGGCCGCAATTTTCGACGGATTTGCACCAAAATTTACATGCACATGCTCCAAGTTAGCGGCAAGGGCAACACCGACTTTGCATTTCCCAACTCCCATCGATAGTGGAAATAATCGATTTTTTCATGCTTCTACGGCAGTTTTCATGTAGTTTGCGGCCATTTTCTACTGGCCAGAGTGAGAGCCTATAGCTGGGTGCCACGAATAGGCAAGAAGATTCTATTGGCCAGTGTCAGAGCCAACAGCTGACTGACACGAATGTTAACTAGCATGCTTCCATGCAAAAAAAAAAAAATAAATCGATAGCTGCATTCGTCACAAGTGGGAAAAATTTAAATCTGCATGGCACTTTACTCCAATTGGCTTGCTTAAACTCAAGGTTGATTCTGATTCCGCAGAACTGGGTTTGGGTGTGAAAAAGTATTTGTTGTTAAAATTCTTTTTTCATTCGGTTTTTCCAGTTACGAGTCCTTTATTAAAGCTGATCGTTTTGTGTTCATTTTGTTTAGTTCTTTTTTCGTAACAGATTTAGTGTTTAGTATAGAGCTTAGAAAAAATTCGCAGTGTGAGATAGGCAAGAAGTAGGGCATGTAGCAACATCAGCACGGCAAAGGGTACCCTTTTAAAGGTAAGGAAGGGCAAAAATATTTTAAGTCAAGTGATAGCGATTGCTGTATGAGTCGTACGATTTTTGAATCAAGCACGGGCAACGCCGGGTCATGCTGCTAGTAAAAATATATTTAAAATTTAATGAAGAAAACAACAAAATTTGATATAAAATTCATAATTTCTGGGAGTGAATTAATATTTGCGATAAGTAACTTTACTTATGATGAAATGTAAAGTTCTCTATCTCTATCTCTCTCTCTCTATATATATATATACACACATGATGAATATATATATATATATATATACACACATGATGAAATATTATAATGATTTGCCTAAATCCCCCAAATTCTATTACATATATATATATATATATATATATATACACACACATGAGGAATAGATAGATATACATATATATACACACATGATGAAATATTATAATGATTTGCCTAAAACTCAATATTCCATTATATATACATATATATATATATGTATGTATGTATGTAATAGATATATATATACACACACACATGATGAACACACACACACACATATATATATATATATATATATATAATTTTGGGGGAATTAGGCAAATCAGTATAATATTTCAGCATGTATATATATATATATATATATATATATATATATATATATATATATATATATATATACTGAAGCTAAATGATCACGTGACTTTTACACAAGCAATGAAACCGAAACAACATATAATTCATAAATCCTTGCATTGAGACAAACAATAATAGGATACGACGATTGGACCAATTTACTTTCTTGTCAATTTTAATTATTGAAAACCAGAAAGCTTCTTTTTGGTGCCATGTCCTTTCAGGGCGTGAATAATCATGGCTCTTCACTACTTCCTATATAGCACTTAACAACATTTGCCATTTTACTATCCCCCTTCTTCTTTGTTCTAACATCGAAGCTCATTAGGTAGGTTACTCCGTTTTACTCAGTCTATCTGGCCTTCAGCGTGTACCGGGAGTGTCAATGTCTCTAACCCTTTTTTCTCATTATGAAGGCACACCGGAATAGCGAAGATGCCTTCCAAAATCTCACCAATGTATTAAGAAAGAGGAAAATTATAAGCAAAAAGTACTGTGGTATTAATCCTGTTGCATAACTGTCAATGTGGAACAGTCTTCAAGTGAAGACGTGAGGCAACCAAGATGTAGTTCTGCAGAAGGATACTGAGAATACCATGGGCTTTTCATTCGTTTTCATACTTTTTCATGCATTTTCACACTTTTTTATACCTTTTCATGCCTTTTCATACATTTTCATAACTTTTCTTTCCTTTTCATACTTTTCATACCTTTTCATGCCTTTTCACGCCTTTTCCTACCTTTTCATGCCTTTTCATACATTTTCATACCGTTTCATACTTTTCATGCCTTTTCACTCTTTTTCATACCTTTTAATGCCTTTTCATACATTTTCATAACTTTTCATACCTTTTCATACTTTTTCATGCCTTTTCATGCCTTTTCATGCCTTTTCATACCTTTTCTTGCCTTTTCATACCTTTTCATACCTTTTCATACTTTTTCATGCCTTTTCACGCTTTTCCATGCCTTTCCATGCCTTTTCAAACATTTTTATGCCTTTTCATACCTTTTCATACCTTTTCATACTTTTTCATGCCTTTTCATACCTTTTCTTGCCTTTTCATACCTTTTCATACCTTTTCATACTTTTTCATGCCTTTTCACGCTTTTCCATGCCTTTCCATGCCTTTTCATACATTTTCATGCCTTTTCATACCTTTTCATACTTTTTCATGCCTTTTCACGCTTTTCCATGCCTTTCCATCCCTTTTCATACATTTTCATGCCTTTTCACGCCTTTTCATACCTTTTCATACATTTTCATACATTTTCATACCTTTTTACACATTTTCATGCCTTTTAGTTTCTTTTCATGCCTTTTCACACCTTTTCATACACCGCCGGAAATTTTTCAATTGACTTGAAACGGAGAAATGTTATTTTTTATTCGATCTCATTTTTTTTTGCATTTGACTTCCAGCGAATGTTCCGTTTAGCTCTCAGTGACGACCATTCTTCTTCGAACTTTGTGAACTGGCGTTGCACAATCACAAAGAACTGTACCAGAGAACAGAAACCACGTCACTTGAGGACTACCAACATCAGCAAGAACTAAAATGAATAGCAGATGTAATTCGAAGGGAAGAAAATGACATAAGATGCTGACCTTCCACACTACTTTAAACAAAAAGTTAGGAAGGAAACCAGACAATCATAGAAAGAGCGATAACAGTTACTGGACTTAAAAAAAGCCATTTTCCTGAAAAAAAATGTTTTACTAAAAAGATTTAAATTTAAAAAAAATATTTCTAAAACAATTTGCCTAGTTAATTGAATGCCTTTTTTGAAGCAATTTCACGCCAAGTAAGGCGATAATGCTACTAAGACGCAACTGGGAGTGAAAAAGAATAAAGCTTTTAAAAGGAATCGAAAGCCCAATCCTAGACAAGAAACAAAAAGACTGAGAAGGAGTGTGAACCGGACGATAGGCGAACATATTTAATCCTATTATTCAATAAGGAAACCATTTTCATTACAACTAAACAAAGGGATGGCTGTACTAAAAAAAATAGCCCGTCGAGTTAGGTTGAAATTTTTAAAAGCTACTATTAACTAGAGTAACAGAAGGTAGCTTGATGATTCAGAAAGCTTTTTTTTATATTACAAAAAAAAAAGATGTTATATCTTTTATTATATATACATAAAATTTATTCACAGACACATGTTTTGAGAAGAAATTCATACGGGAAAAGGAAAAAAAAAACGTAAGGATATGCTAAAATTCAGGTATTAATTTCTCTATAGCTGAAAATGTCCATCGGTGCTTAAGTATAAATAAATCTCTTTACGAGTGAATATGGCCGAGTCTAGGATGTCAGCTAATCAGGCCCTGCTGCCTGGTAATTAGAGAAGTCTGATATGGACCCAGTCGTCCTCTTGACGTCATAAGGGATATTAACAATCTCCACTTGTACAAATGCCATCAAGTCTAAGCCGTTCAAACCGGAAACCAACTGCGCATGCTCGTTCTCAGACTTCGGAATAAATCCATGCAGGCGGACATATATCGCTGATATCTTTTTCAGATAGGCTTCAAGTGTTTCTCAGGAATAGATGAGGAATGGTTGTTAACAAATTCTAATCTCTCCTGATGTAATACTTAACTTTGAAAAAGGAGCTTAGACAATGATTGACAGTCAGTCTTATGCTTTTAAGAATTATTCACACACACACACACACATATATATATATATATATATATATATATATATATATATAGAGAGAGAGAGAGAGAGAGAGAGAGAGTACACAATAAAATCCAAAATTACCTCATATGGGGAATAGGCCTATTTCAACCAACGAAAACTATATATATGTGTATATATGTATATATAAATAAAAAGAAAGAGCATTAAAATATATAATCCGGTGTTCTTATTGATATTTTTCATTTTTATTTTTACAAAACAGTACTCAATTTAAAATTACACAGCATACATATTATAAATTAACTGATTTAAAAGATGTTTTTTCGCTACACAGTAATAACCATATTCGCTTGAAGATGAAATGGAACTAATGCTTTTAATTTAGTTATATAATTAAATTTGAAGTTTTGGCTTCCATTTTTGAAACATGGTTATTATAGTGTAGCGAAAAAAACATATTTTAATCAGTTAATTTATAATATATATATATATATATATATATATATATATATATATATATATATATATATAAAGACATAAAGACCTTATGCAACTGGGATTTATAAACAGGGATCATAACATTCATCTACAAGTTCGGGGTTGGCGTAAATTTATTTGCGAAGATGTATTCTCGCCATTTATATTATTAACTTCAATATTTGTTTTTTTTTGTATGAATGATTCATGTAATGTAAATTGAACTGCACCACATTGTATATATATATATATATATAATGATAAGTCATTTAACTCAACAAGAGGCGACAGAACTGTTTCATGCTAGACGCAATCGTCAGGCCACGAGTGCTGATTTATATATATATATATATATATATATATATATATATATATATATATATATAAGGTCAGTGGTGCATTGTAAGTAGTCTTTTTTGGCGGTTACCTTGTCATTTTGTTTATTTATTTATTGGGGTTAAATTATTTTGCTTGGCGATTTTTATTTGTATTTCTTATCTTATATATTTATTTATATTTATTTTAATCGATGTTTATTAACGTAGTAAAAAATTTGTTTGTATTGCTTCTTTAATAGTTTTGGCGGGCAAAAGTAACCACCAAAACAGTCACCCACAATGCACCACTGACCTGTATATATAAATAGCTGAGAGAAAAAACAGCACTTTGACGATTTCTACAGACTGGCCTCTATCTCTACAATGCTCATTTTATATTTACACACGGTCTATTTCTGATAATGAGCACTTTATCCTATAAATACAGCACACCTTAAGAGTATATTTCTTATATATATATATATATATATATATATATATATATATATATATATATATATATATAAATGATAGTACTCCTTGGAAAAACCTCGGATAGTTCGACTTGCAGTAGAACAAATCGGTACCTGAGGAAAAATGGCGAATAAAAAAAGAAAGAACCAAGAACATTAAAACAAGACAAAAGCAATCGTCAAGTGTTCAAGTCCGCTGTCCAAAGAAGCAAAAAACAAAAACGAGTAAAAAGACAACTACGTAAATTGCTCAATACACTAAGTAGAGCAAAACCTAAGATAATCCTAAGGAGCCAGGCAAACCTACTAAGGTTTCACCTAAACAGATCATCAGGGTAATACTGGTCAGCATTCCCCTGACGATCCGTTTAGATGAACCCTAGGTAGTTTTTCCTGGCTCCTTAGGATTATAATATATATATATATATATATATATATATATATATATATATATTATACTAACAGTAGTACTCGGTTGGTAAAGAGCCTCGAATAGCACAACTTGCAAGTATATCAAAACAAATTGGTACTCGAGGAAAAAAATTGGAAAAAAAGTAAGGGTGAACTGGGAGAAATAAATCGTCCAATGCCTTAAGTTTTTAGTCCAAGGAAAAAAAAAGCAAGCGAGTAACAAACCTAAAACGTCAGATTGCCCTGAAGATCCGTTTAGGTGAATCCTAGGTAGGTTGTTCCCGGCTCTTTATTATTCATTATATATATATATATATATATATATATATAGAGAGAGAGAGAGAGAGAGAGAGAGAGAGAGAGAGAGAGACTGAACTTATTTTTTAATTTATTCAAATATATCTTATCTATATTTTAAATATAACTTATCTTTGGAAGAGCATTTTTAAACTTAATTTTATCTATATATTTTTAAACCCATTTTTCTTCCTCTCTTAGTTTCAAATTAACACATCCTTTTACATATAACCCCAATTTAATGACATAAAGTCAATATCCAGGTTTAATTTTATAAAACATCTTCCCTTTAAGGCTAATACCATCCTTCCTTGACCATTTTCTCGTGCCTTTTGTCTGACTGAAACATTGAAACGGATAAATTCTGGATTAATTTTTCGACAGCTGTTACAGTTAATTTTTTTTTTAATTCCGAAATGAACTCAGTCTATATACCGGGGTTGAATAAGACTGACGAAGTTTTCCATTGTTCAAATAGTCTGCAATGTCATCGATCCTGACTTGGCATCTCGATTGCAGTCACTTTCTCACCGACCTGACGTGGCTTCGCTGTCTTTCTACAAATATTTTCATGACAATTGTTCAGTCGAGTTTTTTGCCCTGGTGCCCGGACAACATGATTTTAAGCGTGCTACTAGATTGGCATCTAGGTCCCACCCTTTTACTGTTGAATTTTTTCCATGTCAATTGACAACTGCTTTCTTCCCGATTCGTAACATTACGACTGTCATTTATCACAAATTAAAGTAAGTATTATTATCAAATAAGGGTTATTTGCATTCTTGCAAAATGAGTTCAGTAAATACGTAAAAAATAGATATGGGCGTAAGACAAGAATAGGCTCCAACCCTTTTACTGTTGAAATAAATAAATGCAACCGCCTGTCCTACTCTAACAGTTTCTTTCCTTGCACTTTCCGCCTGCGTTACTCCCTTCCGCTTACTTGATCCCAGGTAACTACAATCATCAAAAATTTAAATGCAACTACAATTGCCATATTCTATCTACTTAAACCCCATTCATCTTTTATCAATTCCACAATCCTGACTGTATCCAGTCTTCTCTTTCACTTCCTGTAAACTCTTGCGTACTATTGGCATTCCCGGCTTCCTTGGGGTGAAATGATTTTAAAAAAAAGTACTCTAATATTGGTGATATCGGAAACATTTCGCGATGTTCCATACTTGATATGAGAAACTATATCCGGCAGCAAGGCCTCTGATCGGGAGAATGGAGGTTTTGAGGAGCATGGAACAACCTCTTAATTATTGATATTCCCGGATCTACCCTGACCTGGGGTGGTAGCACGTGCTGACGTCCTATCTATGGAGAAATAGTTAACACCCAAACTAGGTTAGTTTAAGCGTGCTACTAGAGTGGCATCTAGTTCCCATCTCTTACTGTTGAAATAGTTAAATGTAACTGCAAGTTCTACGCTAACGGTTTCTTTCCTCGCACTTCCCGCCTGTGTTACTCCCTTCCGCTTACTTGCTTCCCTGCTAACCACAATCTTCAAAAATTTAAATGCAACGTCAAGGCCTCTGATCGGGAGATTGCAGGGTTTTGAGGAGCGTGGAACCACCTTTTAATTGCTGTTGTTCCCGGGTCTACCCTGATCTGCTGTGGTAGCACGTACTAGCGTCCCATCTATGGAAAAATAGTTAACTCCCAAACTGAGGTCAAAACACTATGAAAGTCTAAAAATACATTTTTATAGTGAAAATACCAGCAATGTAAAAAATACCAGCAATAGTAAAAAAAAAAAAAAATTACCAGCAATTCATTTTTATAAAGAAAATTACTAATGATCCCATGAAAATTAAATTTCGATATTAAATGAGACATAAGGAGTTGATATGCAGTTAATGAAACAAAATTTAGTCTTAAAAAATTGACACTAAAATAACATTAAAATTGACACTAAAATGGCGCTGGTTCCCAGACTTCATGAGTTCAAACGCCCGACGAGGCTGGCATCCCGCGCTCACCCTTCACTGTCGAAACTCCTAAATGTAGCCGTCTCTTCTACTCCAATAGCTTCATGTCTCGCACCTCTCGCCTGTGGAACTCCCTTCCCTATTTCAGTTTCCCTGAGAGCTATAATCTCCAGCTATTCAAATGCAATGTCAATCGACATCTCCAGTTGCCTTGATCTATCCACTACCCTTCTCCTCATCCTTTCTTCTATCACTCCTATCTGATCTTGCTTCAAATTTTCTGTAACCCCTTGCGTCCTAGTGGCTTCCCGACTTGCTTGGGGTGAAACGCTTAAAAAAAAAAAAAAAAAAAAAAAAAAAGTGGCAGTAAAATTGGCACTACAATTGGTACTAAAATTGACATATGATGAGACAAAGTGGAAAATTTATAAACGACGCATTTCACCGAAAGGCACTTTCTCTGGCTTCCTCAGATTAGAATGAAAGAAAGACAAAACTGTATGTAAGGGAAAATGTGTTGAGATCTCTGAAGTTAACTGGGGACCATAAATCAAATGAAATTACTTTATTACATCTAATGTCCAGATTCAAGAAAGTGTCTCCCTGCATGTTTGTTTTCTTGTTTGATAAAAGTCTATATACTTGTTCCGTAAACAAATTAAAAACATCCGGGCCCGCAATCCTGAAATTTTAGACCCCCCAAGTTTTCATTACTGCGATTGTTTTCATCGATTTTTTTCGTGAATTTTTGCGACGAATTTTTTTTTTGTACGATAAGAGTTTTTATGATCGGGAAATAAATTTGAAAATAATTGAAATTAATTGCAAAATCCAGTGAAAGTCACCTATGAAATAAAAATAATTGTTTGTACGGAATGTAAGCCCCTTCGTTCTTATACTAATTGTCTGTAAATTAATTGGCAACAGAAGAATTATCATGGAACTTTTAAAAGGTAAGCTTAAATATTAATGCAATACTTAAATGCATCGATCAATTTTGAGTTCTTCTGTAGTTTATTGTTGCCTATTGTATACAGCAGGAGTATGCCTCGCAAAAAGAAATTTCCACCGACAGAGGATCAGATTACAATCAAAAGAGCCAAGGCCGCAGTGAAGAAAAGGAAATCCTACGCAAATGAAAACCCAGAACAAACGGGAGCCAGGAGTGCTTAAAATGCTGAGAATATACAAAGACGTAGGGATTCTCCAACTCCTGAACAAACCGAAGGCCCAGTCAAGAGTCCACCGCAGGGGCCAACTTAAATGCACTCCCCGATATATATATATATATATATATATATATATATATATATATATATATATATATATAAGCAAATGTAAATGGATATAGATCCGACAGAATGAAGAAAAATTTGGAAAAAACAAACAAAAATCATTAAATGCAATTATGTTGTTTAAAATGTATGAAATGTCGACGTCTGACGTTTCGGTTTAATAAACCTTCTTCAGGACAATATTCATTAAAATACAATTCAGTTCAATTTGACAAAGACCATGGACATAAAAAAACAAGTCTTATCCAAAACAGATAACTGAAAATTTTTAAAATGATCAGCTTTCCGTTTAGCATGGTCACGTTGTCGTCACATGGGCGACGCTTTCAAAACGTATTCCTAAAAATTTTTGATTATTTTGAATGAAAAAGAAAATGAAAAGAATTCTATTAGGATCTAAAATTTTTTAATGAATATTGTCCCGAAGAAGGTTTATTAAACCGAAACGTCAGACGTCGACATTTCATTCATTTTAAACAACATAATTGCATTTAAGGATTTTTGTTTGTTTTTTTCCAAATTTTTTCTTCATATATATATATATATATATATATATATTATATTTGCTTAGTACCTGTTGGATTTTAAAACACTCCACTGAAACTAGAGTGTTTTTTTTGTATGTATATATTTGTATATAGATGTACATGAATGCACACCTACCCATCCATGTACATATGTAGGGGCCTTATTTTCTGTATACTTGTATATACATGTATATACATATATATAGAGATATGCCTACTTATATATATATACATACATATATATATATATATATATATATATATATATATATATATATATATATATATATATATATCTATATATATGTATATATATGTATATACATATATAGAGAGACATGCCTAATTATCGAAACATTGGAATAGAAAAGCATTTAAGACAATATAAGCGGCCCACTGTACAAAATTACAGCTACCATTTGCCAATATAATCATGATGTTTTTTTATCTCACTTTTAAAGACGTCTAAAGTTTTGGCTTTGATTAAGTAAAGGTGGGGAAACGTTCTTGCTGCTCATTCACTAAAAAAGTAAAAGAAAAAATTTCAGCAACTACCGTGTATTTACTTTTATTTTTCAGTCTTTTTCCAGGTTCCTTTTACTACAGACTTTTTGGGATGAAGAAAACATTCAACCAAGTTAAATGTTAGATCTCATAATCTAAAAATGTCTTAAAGATGGGCATCATATTAAAGGGTGTTTCAATAAGACGGATTATATATAAGGGTGTTTCATTAAGAAGGATCAAGGTCAGCAGTAAATAAATCAGTGTTATTGGTGAAAATTTATTTATTTCTCTATTGGATCATGTTATTTAAGTCATGGCAATTATGTGTGAAAAATAATATCACCCAAATGTCCGCCAAATCTTAAAGAAAACATATCATTAGACGCTTAAACTTAATTCACATTAAAATCGGCCCAAGTTATTCGAACACCTTTTATATGCCACAGATCTGGAACCATTATAATTTTCATGATACCGCCTTTTTTTATATTTTCTTTTTGTCTTTTGTTTTTTATTCTTTTTAAAATTTAATAATGTATTTTTCCTCGCTAATACTTCGTAGCCAGAAACAATTCCATCATTGAAACTGATCTCGAGATTATTTTCACATTGTGTCACGTTGCCGTTATATTTTTTTTTCTTCTCTCCACCATTCACAAAACCTCATCCTCCTTAAATAAAAAAGAAAATAGATGAAAGCTGTTGATATGAGTCAACTGAATATTAATGAAGCGATATTTGTTTGGTCATCAGTAACTATTCCCGAGAGATTACAAACGCTTTTCTGATTGGTCAGTAGACTCTTGATTATTTGGTTCGAACGCTAGGAAGCAGGCTTTGTATTATCCGATGTTCTTTGTCTATTAATCCAAATGAACTTAATAGGCCATGATTATATTATATAACGACCGTATTAAATTCTGTGTGGCCAGAGAGAAAACAATAAAAGATTAAATCTAAAAATGAGAGATAAAGTGACTCTAAATATCACCCAGACGCCATAGATTTGCAATATTTGTTCATATGAAGCATATAAATTATGTTATTTGTTCTAATAGAATACTGAAGTGTGATACTAAGAACTGCTCCTAACCCTTCTCATCATAGATTTCAACGTAACATTAATATTAGCCATGTATATTATTATCTTAATACAAAAGGGTATCCTGGCTGAAGTTAAGGGTTGCTCTTAACCCTTCTCATCATAGACAGATTTCAACGTAACATTAATTTTAGACATGTATATTATTATCTTAATACAAAAGGGTTTCCTGTCTGAAGCCAAGGGTTGCTCCTAACCCTTCTCATCATAGATTTCAACGTAACATTAATATTAGCCATGTATATTATTATCTTAATAAAAAGGGTAAAAGAAGAATGTCTGCTTCTCATCATAGACAGATTTCAACGTAACATTAATTTTTTTGTTATATTATTATCTTAATACAAAGATGTTTCCTGTCTGATTTCTGATTCCCTTCTCATCATAGATTTCAACGTAACATTAATATTAGCCATGTATATTATTATCTTAATACAAAAGGGTTTCCTGTCTGAAAAATTGCTCCTAAATCCTCATCATAATACTCCCAAAATAAAAAATGCTTTGTTAAGCCCTTATCCAACGATTTCTATCAAATTCTTAATCACTTCAAATATTCCTCTTACATATATATCCCTGATAACTATAATCTTCAAATATTCAAATGTAATGTCAATCATATTTCTGAATAATGATCTTGATCCCCGTTCTTTTTTTATCCTTTCCCCAAACACACCTCTTGCTCTCAATCTCTGTAACCCCAAAAGTGCTAAAATGGCACTCCCACCTTGCTCGGGGTGAAATGCTTAAAAATACTTAAGACGGACGTGTGACACAGTAGTGTGTATTGGCATGGTGGATAAGTATCACTGACTTAAATATATATATATATATATATATATATATATATATATATATATATATATATATATATATGGAACTGTGTAGCTAAATTCGATATGACAGTTTTCCAAAAATTAAAATATCAAAAGTCGATTGAAAAATTTTATAAACAGTTATCCACTTTTTGATATTTTAATTTTTGGAAATCATTTCGAATATATATCTTAACAATATCGCCCACGTGACGACAACGTTTATCATATTTAAACAGAACGCAAACTAGATCTGTATAAAATTTCAGTTATCTGTTTGAATTAGTTGGGCTCTTATGTCCATCGTCTTTTTATATAAATTTATATAAGTTATAATGTTAATTATGCTTAAATGAAAATTCCATGAAGATGGTCTTAAATAGACCGAAACGTCCGACGTCGACTTTATTTTAACATTAATAATGCATATTCAGAATTTTGTTTTTTCTGTATTTTTCTTTCATTCAATATATATATATATATATATATATATATATATATATGCGATTCTAAAAGCATTAAAGCAATGCGTCCTTAGTTGATTTTAATATGACACAGGCGTTAGACAATAATCATCCTATGAATAATGATTGGCTTTAGCACTTACAAAAAGCTTAAATATGTCCAGTGTAATAATCGCTAAATTTTCGTGTCCAGCATAGATCGGCATCACGCTCAGATGTTCGCAACCCGGTGTATATGACAGAGACGGCGAGTAATTAATCCTGTATGAAATAGTAATGGTAAAATCAGTTGTTTCTTTATGAGGAAACATTCGAGATTCATTGACCGAGCAGACAGTGCAACGCGAGATTGGCATTTCTCACTACCTGACCCTTGGCTGGGATCCAAGTGTAGTATTTCTTCTCCTCATCTCCAATGGCAATATTATGCGTTTCCTTATAAGAAACATTTGCCATTCATTTATCGAGCAGACAGTGCGACGCGAGGTACGCTTTTCTTCACTACCTAACTTGACTGGGATCAAAGTGTAATATCTGTTATCCCCATCTCTAATGGTAATGGTGATATTAGTTGTTTCCTTATGAGGAAACATTTGTCATTCAGTGGTCGAGCAGACAGTGCTACGCGAGGTATGCTTTCCTTCACTAGCTGATCTCCAGCTGGGATCAAAGTGTAATTCATTGTCCAAGCAGCCATTGTTAATAGAGTTTCCTGAACATCGGGCTGGGATTAAAGTGTAGTATCTTTTCTCCTCATCTCTAATTTTAATGGTAATATTAGCCATTTCCTTATGAGGAAACATTCGACATTCATTGACCGAGCAGCCAGTGCTACCAGCTTTTTTCTTCACTCCCTGACCATCGGGCCGGGATCAAAGTGTAGTATCTGTTCAATTCATCTCTAATTGTAATGGTAATATAAGCCGTTTCCTTATAAGGAAACATTCGGCATTCATTGACCAAGCAGCCAGAACTTCTAGAGTTACGCTTTTCTTCATACCCTGACCATCGGGCTGGGATCAAAGTGTAGTATCTGTTCTCCTCATCTCTAATTGTAATGGTAATATTAAATGTTTCCTTATAAGGAAACATTTGGCATTCATTAACCGAAGAGACAGTGCAATGATCTAGTGTTTTCACGATCTAGCCATCTGTTGGGATCAAAATGTAATATCTGTTCTCACTGACCGAGCAGCCATTGTTACTTTTGTTTTAAGTTTATAAAATCTTTCTAATAAATTCCTGACGTCCAATAACTCTTTACAGTATTGATGGAGGTTTCCTTCCTAACCTTTTGTTTGAAGTAGTGTGGAATGTCAAAATATTGATTATGACATTGTTTTCTATTCTAGTTACATGTGCTATCCATTTTAGTTGTTGCTGCTGTTGAAAGTCCTCAAGTGATGTGGTTTCTGTTATTTGGTACTGTTCTTTGCAATTCTGTAGTGTTAGCCCACAACTTTCGAAGGAGAGTGGTCCTCTCTAAGATCTAAAGACTTCATTTGCTCAGTCATTTTTAAACATTGATGCTAGAAAGCGTTTGTTTACAATTGACGTTTTTTTTATATATATGCATATATATATATATATATATATATATATATATATATATATATAACGGGTGTAAACTCGAAATTGTCTAAATCGTGTAACAGCATAATTGTCCACCCTACAAAATGTGTAATATCTATAAAAAAAAGAAAAAAAAGCACTCAACTAATTCCAGGTTTTCAGATAAGACGTTTAACCATCTTGGCACCATTTGTCGTAATAATCACTGAAAAGGCCTTTGAATTGTTCAGCTAAAAAGAAAAAAAAAGCAGTTTTAAATTGTTTTGTGTCAAACCAACTATCTTCCCAACTGAGAGACGGTGAGAGGAAAAATATCATTCAGGACTTCAGTAATGGACACAAAAATTCATATTCCTGCGTCCATCTTCAAAGTCTATTCAAGAACCGTGAAGAGAACGATGGATAAGTTTTAAAAAGAGGGAACAATGGCGAGGAAAACTGGATCAGTAAGAGGGACCATCATTTCAACTTAGAGATAAAGAGATCAATTAAAAAAAATCCAACTAAACCCATCAGACATTTTGCCCCTGAGAGAGAAGTTTCAGCTATGACAGTCCAAAGAGCAATGAAAATATCTTGAAAATGAAATCATACGTAAAATCTGTGAACCACCTTGTTACTCCTGGACAGAAAGTTAGAAGGTTAGAGAGGGCGTAGATCATCTGAAATAAATTGGAAAATGATTCTGGAATAAGATATATATGCATATTTGAACTTTATTTCAATCCTTCATGAGCTTCTGATCCTTAGCTATGATTAATTAATGATGAACATGTCATTTTCCTTTATGATCAATCTCAAGCTTGGAGAGTAATTATACATTCTTATTGCTCAAAGTAGAGTCCAATAGTATTATAAGACCCTCTGGGAATTCCAGTAAGATATATTTAATCATTTCTAGGATACAACGGTTCATAGCTTAAACCAGGGGTTCTTAACCTGGGCTATCCATACACCCAAGGAGTATAGGAATCAAATGCTGGGGGTTTCGAAAGAAATGGGATGAATGTCAAGCAGTTTTGGTGTGAACAAATCTCTGCTTACCCATATTTGGCAGTTAGGGCAATGCATATTTTGGTTCCCTTCACCTCTGTGAAACAGGATTCTCTGAATTATTAAATCTGAAATCGATTTGATGTATCAGATGACCTGCGAGTATCTTTGTCAGTAACTCTACGACGATTCCATGCTTTGATTACACAAAAACAACAGCAAATATCTCACTAGATTAGTAAAAGTCTGTTTTATGCAGTTGAGATACTAAAAAAAACTTGCATATTTATGTTCTCTTCCCTTGTGTAATAAAACTGAATTACAACTTCATTTTGCTTTCAGTAAAAAAAATATAATAAAGTTACTTATGGTTTTTTTTTTCATGTTCCATTCCTAGCAATCCACATCTAAAGTACAGTAAATTCAAGCAAATGAATATTTGGAAGACATATTGGAAAATAATAGGATTGGTGATAATTATTTCGACAGTCAAGTGAAGTGGGTATAGGACCATATTGGACAAACCATTGGGGGTCTGGAATTATCAAAAGGTTAAGAACCCCTGGTCTAGGAGTAGAAGGTAGCATGTAAACAACCCACTACTCTTAATAGACGGGGTGGGGGCGATTATTTTTTGAGGAAATTTTCCTATTACCCTAGAGCTTAATAAGACTAACCTGTTTATTAATTTGAAACTTTTTAAACGTTTAAATAATTTATTTCCCCGTTTTCTTAAGTAAACCTTCCCACCCACAATTTAGCATACTGAGAAAAAAAGTCCAACCCTAATTGTTAACACATCTAAGAGTATCTTTCCCAAGAAGTTGTGGAAATTTACAGATAATAATAAAAAAAAAAGAAGACATGAAGAGCCATGATCGCCTACGTGCTGAAGGAATCATCAAAAGGTTAAGAACCCCTGGCTTAAGCTAACAATTGGGCAATTTTCCTGTTACACGATTTGGACAATTTTGCTGTTACACCTGATATTTCTGAACTGAAATATATATATATATATATATATATATATATATATATATATATATATATATATATATATATAAGGCAGGATGTGTGTGTGTGTGTGTGTGTGTGTGTGTGTGTGTGTGTGTGTGTGTGTGTGTGTGTGTGTTCCCCAACTCCCATCGATAGTGGAAATAATCGACTTTTTTCATGCTTCTATGGCAGTTTTCATGTAGTTTGCGGCCATTTTAACTGGCCAGAGTGAGATCCTTTAGCTGGCTGCCACGAATAGGCAGGAAGATTATATTGGCCAGCGTGAGAACCAACAGCTGACTGACACGAATGTTAACTAGCATGCTAGCATGCAAAAAAAATCGATAGCTGCATTCGTCAAAAGTGGGAAAAATTAAAATCTGAATGGCACTTTACTCCAATTGGCTCATTCGCTTGCTTAAACTCAACGTTGATTCTGATTCCGCAGAACTGGGTTGGGTGTGAAAAAGTATTTGTTGTTAACATTCTTTTTTCATTCGGTTTTTCCAGTTACGAGTCCTTTTTTTAAAGCTCATCGTTTTGTGTTCATTTTGTTTAGTTCTTTTTTCGTAACAGATTTAATGTTTATAGAGCTTAGAAAAAATTTGCAGTGTGAGATAGGCAAGAAGTAAGGCATGTAGCAACATCAGCACGGCAAAGGGCACTCCTTTAAAGGCAAGGAAGGGCAAAAATATTTTAAGTCAAGTGATAGCGATTGCTGTATGAGTCGTAAGATTTTTGAATCAAGCACGGGCAACGCCGGGTCATGCTGCTAGCATCTTGTAAAATTAACCTTCGGAAACTTGATTCGAATGCTGAACAAACGGTAAACTATTTTCTTTCTGGCTGTTAGAATTCGAGGAAATATTTAGTATTTTCGGGTGTTGAATAAAAGATGATTGGATGGCTGACCATAGACTTGAAGAGGTGAAAACCATAGTTACCGGGGAAGATTCTTTTCATGAATCTGTTTTATAAAGTAAAAGTTCTGTGGAAGATACTGTCTGAAAGGGACTTCCTCCTTACTAATGGAAGCTGAAGGGAATGAGGTTTGTCTTTTCACTCTTTCCCCCAATTCCTCTTCTGACATTCATTTAAACAATCCATTGTCTCACACAGAGAAATTAAAGCGTATGTACTTGCGACGTCCCCAAGAGAGCGGGATAACAGCCTAGTAGAACGCTTAAATTCATGAAGCCTGGGAACCAGCGAAAGCAGCTCATCGAAGCAGTTACCGTGAAAGTATTTATAAAAAAAGACAGAGGGAGGCGACGGCACGTCTGTGAGAGAGCGACTGCAGACGAAATGCAGGATCAGGGCCAATTACATTGTATATCCTTAAACAGAATTAAGCACCGAACTATACAGAGGCTTATCTTCAAATAAATATATCCCTTGTTAAATCACATATCAACTTATACACGAGGCATATAAAAATTATCAAGCGTCGCTATTAAATCAAACAAAATATAATATCGCTATGGAGAGTTATTTGAAATAAATATTCGTTAAACCGAATCACATATCGACTTATACACGAGGCATATAAAAATTATCAAGCGTCGCTGTTAAATCAAACAATACATAACATCGCTATGGAGAGTTATTTGAAATAAATATTCGTTAAACCGAATCACGTATCGACTTATACACGAGGCATATAAAAATTATCAAGCGTTGCTATCAAATCAAACAAAATATAATAACGCTATGAAGAGGCATTTGAAATAAATATTCGTTAAACCGAATCACATATCGACTTATACACGAGGCATATAAAAATTATCTAACTTTGCTATCAAATCAAAGAAAATATAATATCGCTATGAAGAGGTATTTGGAAAAATATTCCTTACGCCGAATCACATATCAACTTATACACGAGGCATATAAAAATTATCAAGCGTCGCTATCAAATCAAACAAAACATAACATCGCTATGGAGAGTTATTTGAAATAAATATTCTTTAAACCGAATCACATATCGACTTATACACGAGGCATATAAAAATTATCAAGCGTCGCTATTAAATCAAACAATACATAACATCGCTATGGAGAGTTATTTGAAATAAATATTCGTTAAACCGAATCACATATCGACTTATACACGAGGCATATAAAAATTATCAAGCGTTGCTATCAAATCAAACAAAATATAATATCGCTATGAAGAGGCATTTGGAAAAATATTTCTTAAGCCGAATCACATATCGACTTATACACGAGTCATATAAAAATTATCAAGCGTTTCTATCTAATCAAACAAAACATAACAGCGCTATGTCGAGTGATTTGAAATAAATATTCGTTAAACCGAATCACATATCGACTTATACACGAGGCATATAAAAATTATCAAGCGTCGCTATTAAATCAAACAAAACATAACATCGCTATGGAGAGTTATTTCAAATAAATATTCGTTAAATCGAATGACATATCGACTTATACACGAGGCATATAAAAATTACCATGTGTCGCTATCAAATGAAACAAAACATAACATTGCTATGTAGAGTTATTTGAAATAAATATTCGTTAAACCGAATCACATATCGACTTATACTCGAGGCATATAAAAATTATCAAGCGTCGCTATCAAATCAAACAAAATATAATATCGCTATGAAGAGGTATTTGGAAAAATATTCGTTAAACCGAATCACATATCGACTTATACACGAGTCATATAAAAATTATCAAGCGTCGCTATCAAATCAAATAAAACAGCATCGCCATGGTGAGTTATTTGAAATAAATATTCGTTAAACCGAATCACATATCGACTTATAAACGAGACATATAAAAATTACCAACCGAAATCAAGCGTCGCTATGAAATCAATTATCGACTTACATAACATAACATAATGTCGCTATGGAGAGGCATTTGAAATAAATATTCATTTGAGCAAAATCACATATCGACTTATACACGAGGCATATAAGTATTCTCATGCTCAAATCAAGCGTCGATGTCAAATTAAGTATCAGTATACGCGAAAAAATTCCTAATAGGGAACATTATGAATAGTCTTTAAACCAATTGTCGATTTATACAAGAGGCACATTTGCTAAGGTCAAATCAGATGTCAACCTATACATGAAGCATATCATAAAATAGACAATTTAATCGTGAGGCATATAAATATTCCTTAGCATAAATCTAGTTTTAACCTATACACGTGGCATATTACGAAAAAATAAATATCGACTTATACACGAAGTATATAATATCCCTTATTCCAAATTAAGCAGCGGCCTACACACAAATCATATCGTGAAATAATATTCACTAAACCAAACTAGATATCGACTTATACACGAGGCATATATTCCTCAATCCAAGAAAGAAATGCAATCTTCCTCTAAGTATAACGTATTTTTGTGTCATGCGTGATACACGCTTAAGCGATCATGTATCTTTGGATATATGACTGACGAGGCAGATTTTTTCCTGCAGTAGGTTGCCATTTCTTTCTGCTGTAGACCAGTTGCCATCCAAGGCTATAGAACCCGGTCTTTCCTGCTAGTTACCCATAACTAGGGGAGAAGAAGAAGATTCATACCTTTCCCAAGGGTATTAGCGTGTAAGTGAATGTAATGGATTCGACTGGAATTCGAACTCGGCTCTCCGATTCCTCAATCCGAACCGCCATCCATGAATCCACCGTCACTTCGCCTAAATAAATTTTCGGCCAAACATATTTTTTTAAGCAAAATCAATTATCGACTTATACACGAGATAATATAAATATTCCTTAACCTGAATCAAAGTTCGAAGAATTTCATAAACATTCATTTAAAGAAATCAAGGGTCGACACATATATATATATATATATATATATATATATATATTATTCTTTCGACTCTCCTGTCGAATTTGACGTATGAGGGTCAAGCAGATCAGTTCCTAGGAAACCGACAGCCCGACACCGGCACATGAGATTTGATTATAGTGGTGAAGGCCTCGTGCAGGACCATCCACACTTTTTGAAGGGATGAATACAGAGACCTGGTGCACCGAATGCCACAAGGTTCCCAAACGACCCTCCGCAGGTTTTGAATTCAGAGTTGTCCTCCTAGACCAGTTGCCATCCAAGGCTATAGAACCCAGTCTGTTCTGCTATTTTACCCATAGCTGGAGGGAGAGGATTCATTCCTTTCCCAAGGGTATTAGCACGTAAGTTAATGCAATGGATTCAACTGGAATTCGAACTCGGCTCTTCGATTCCTCAATCCAAGCCGCTATCCATTACTCCACCGTGACAAGTTCTCCACTGCCTTAACCAAGTATTGAACTCACACTCTTTGGGTCCTGTCACTGGATCTAACACCTTTATCCACTGTGCCATGTGTCATTAAGGCAGTGGAGAACTTTCAGAGCAAAAATTAACAGGCGATAACTGATAACTGACATCCATTAAACGTGACACGTGGAACTAGAACAGTCTACTCCAGTGAGCGAAATAAAGGGGTAAGTTCGACATTCCAACCACCTGAAGAAGGCCGGAGTGTACAACGGCCGAAACGTTGTAATAAAAAATATGGCGATAAAGATGAGGACAATAGTCTGAATAATGTAAATATATATATATATATATATATATATATATATATATATATATATATATATATATATATATATGCTCCCCCATAAACATACAAAATGTATTAATAATCAGTTACAAATAATGAGTAACAAATAGGCATGCTGGAGCCGGCTTATCCCTCTCCATGTCAGACCAAAGCCGATGTGAACTGACATCTCTGTCACCTAAAAGGAGAGGGTAGGGTAAATTAATCTAAAGAATGTGGAGACAGAAAAAAAAAGGCCAATAAGTATACATCCCCTCACTAAGTTAACCATAGCGGAAGGTTTATCAGAAATTATTTATTGTCATCCACACAGAGACAGTTTCGCTCTATCAGGGATCATCAGTGTGGCTAGACATCCGATTGCTTCAAGCCAGGATCGAAACCCGACTGATTCGGCAACAGTCGAAGATTTTCCCCCTAAGCCATCGGCGCACGAAAAGACACAGGGAGACTACATTACGGCTGTGGAGAAGTGACTGAAGCAGAGATGACAGGTCACGACCAATAATGCTGCAGATTCTTCTTTTGGGGAAAGATCTCTAGCTATATAGCAGAAGTACCAGATTAAGCAGTAATTTTTTAATTTATATCGTAATAAACATATATGCTCCTGAAAAATTTATTTCAGTTGAGCGCTCTGGGGAGGAAATGTGGGTTTGTAAACAGTGACTATTACGGCTAATAATGCAAGACTCTTCGGTAAATCGAATTGAGTTCTCTCAGTCACTTATCTAAAAATAAATACGCTTAAATTCACCTTCATCCCTGCCATGCGCCAATGACTTAGTGGTAGAATCCCCGAATGATGCCAATTCAGTCGGGTTTCGATCCTAGCTATAGGCAACCGGACGTCTAGCCACACTGATGAGCTGTGATACACCGAAACTGTCTGTCTGTGTGGATGACAATATATATGCTCCTGAAAAATTTATTTCGGTTGATCTCTCTGGGGAGGAAGTGTGGGTTTGTAAACAGTGACTATTACAGCTAATAATGCAAGACTCTTCGGTAAATCGAATCGAGTTCTCTCAGTCACTGTGTGTTTATCTAAAAATAAATACGGTTAAATTCATCTTCATCCCTGCCGTGCACCAATGACTTAGTGGTAGAATCCCTGAATGATGCCAATTCAGTCGGGTTTCGATCCTAGTTAGAGGCAACCGGACGTCTAGCCACACTGATGAGCTGAGATAGGGCGAAACAGTCTGTCTGTGGATGATAATATATTGTAATAAACATATAGGATTAGTGGAAGTTTATGACTTATTTTTCTGTCATTCCTCAAATTAATCACTTGTGTGATATTCACAGCTGATTGCAATTACGGCATTAGCTGTGAGTACTTAAGAAATCAATGCAAATGGCAGTGGTATTTGATAATTCATCAGAGGCTTTCCGAGTCATAAAGCAGAAAGGTTGATAATAGCAAATAATGAAAAGCGGACACGCAGCCCTACAGGTAACAGCTATAGATAGAACGACAAGGAAACAGTCCAGGTACGATGTTTGGTCAATGAACGTGAGTGGTTCAATAATCGGTGAGAGGAGCAGCTGGACTCGACGAAACTGATCGACCAATGTTCCAGTGCAAACAGCGCTTGCAACTCGAGAAGTTTTACCTGCTTAATCAATGATATTCCGATTGATTTTCAACGGCAAATCGATAAAGTAGACACTGATGATAATTCGACGTCCACGTTTCGGCTGGAACAGCTTACAGAAAGGGAAGTAAAAGCAATCAGCTGCTAATGAAAACGGGTGATTACTAATTAGACACTGCCGTGTCTTGGATGAGAATTATTTTATACACCTGATATCCTAACGGAGACAATAGTGCAAACAATGATGTACAAGTGATTCAGCGTAGTTAGGTCTGGTTCAAGGCCGGGCGTTCTTCTTCTTCTTCATAATCTTCCTCTTCTTCTTCTTTGTACCCTGTCCGTCACAGGACGTGAGTGGTCATGGCTCTTGACGACTTCCTATTCTTTGTATCTCTTCGTAAGGTTTGCCTTTTCCCCATGCCTACCACACCTGTTCAGCTATCTATTTACACAAACTTAGGTTACTCACTGTTTTCCGCTTGACTTAAATATGTCCTGTGAGTGTCAAATTCCCCAAGCCTTCTTTTCTCATTATGTTCTCTAGAAATTTCAACTGTCTCTTTCTGGTTCTAAGTATTAGCATCTTTTTTGTTTTCAGTTTCCATAAAACTTCGTCGTTGCTTACATGCTCCAACCATGGTATTCTCAGAATCCTTATGTCCTTCAGGACGTGGGCAATCATGGCTCTCCACAAATTAGCTACCGAATATATTTATTAAAGCAGCATATTTTAACAATTTACACCACGCCCAAAAAACAAACTATTTTTTGTCTCAATCACTTCCTCATTTTTGTGGTCCGGAAATCATATACGTTTGTTACGGTTTTAAATTTAGAGCTAGACTGGTTGCCAACCATGGCTAAAGAGCCCGGTCGACTCTGCTATGTAACGCCAAGCTGTAGGAAGGAGAGATGGATTCACACTTTTCTCAAGTGTTTTTGTTCGGAAGTGAATGTAACGGACCCGACTAGAATTCGAACTCGGCTCTCCGATTACTCACTCCAAGCCACTATCCATTACATCACCTTTTTGTCCATGATTCCCATTGAGAAAGAAATTGACGTTAGTGGTTCCCGAATCCTCTTCTGGATATTAATCAGAAGATGGCTACCAAGCCGCAGTCCATCGCCCCCATTACAGGGATGAAGACATTGTCAGAGTCTCGTCTGTGGAGGTAGACAGCTGCCCGGCCTCGTCTAACCGGGATCAAAGGCAAATTTTTGCTCGAGCGTACGCGCTCGGAAAGCCCCACATTAAAAACGGGCCTTGTGCCACACCCCGCCTTATGAAGAGTTCTCGTGTAAATACAGAGGAATTAACGATTAGATTTCGTTAAAGCTCAGCTAGTCGACTTCTCTGTTTTTGGTCAGAGAGGAACCGAGCCGAGGCTATGCCTACAGGCAGAGTTTCGTCTGTAGAGGTAGACAGCAGCCCGGCCCCGTCTATCCGGGATCAACGGGAAATTTTTGCCCGAGCGTACGCGTTCGGAAAACCCCAGGTTAAACATCGACCTTGTGCCACATACCGCCTTATGAGGAGGTCTCGCGTAAACACGGAGGTATTAACGATTAGATTTCGTTAAAGCTCAGCTAGTCGACTTCTCTGTTTTCGGTTAGAGAGGAACCGAGACGAGGCTATGCCTACGGGAAGAGTTTCGTCTGTAGAGGTAGACAGCTGCCCGGCCCCGTCTATCCGGGATCAACGGGAAATTTTTGCCCGAGCGTACGCGTTCGGAAAACCCCAGGTTAAACATCGACCTTGTGCCACATCCCGCCTTATAAGGAGGTCTCGCGTAAACACGGAGGAATTAACGATTAGATTTCGTTAAAGCTCAGCTAGTCTACTTCTCTGTTTTCGGTCAGAGAGGAACCGAAACGAAGCTATGCCTACGGGCAGAGTTTCGTCTGTGTAGGTAGACAGCTGCCCGGCCCCGTCTATCCGGCATCAACAGGAAATTTTTGCCCGAGCTCGGAAAACCCCACGTTAAACATCGGCCTTGAGCCACATCCCGCCTTATGAGGAGGTCTTGGATAAATAACGATTAACTGTTTATTACATTATTCTGTGTTCTCAAAAGTGTACAATATTATTCTCCGGAATAAACTACTTTTTATTTGTGTGTCAATCTTTCCTATTAACGACAGAACAGGAAGATTAATACGTCTTATTTATTTTTTAAATTCTCAAATTTGTGTTCAGGAAACCCCTTCTTCGTCATCAAGAATAATTCAAAAATACGCTCTTAAGTAGGCGCCCGAGGGGGTTATCAGTGATGTTATTTGACTTGGTTCATCGGGGAGTTTCGGGTCGTTCAACATCATACTCCCCATCGCCAAGTCGATCCAATCAGGGGAGATCAATCTCTGATCCTTCCTCTCAATCAAACACTAACAGCTATTCTGGCCCTTTAATGAATTAGACGAAGAAAGACCACGTTTTCCGCTCACCCGATTGGATGTTTGTAAGAACCAATCCGCTGCGTGAACGATCTTTTAAATGGCTCACGGTGGAGACTGGCTTTTTTTTTTTTTGCTTTTTTTCGCTGGATAGCCGTTTCAATGGGTAACTGAGGAGGTAATCTTAATGTTCATAAATTTAATCCTTTTTCCTAAGTATTGTATAGTGTCTTACTCTAAATATTTGACGTTTTTATTTAGAGGGCAGGATACTTAAACTGAACCCTACTATCACAATGTCTGTAGGTTTCCGCTGTCACATTGTTTTACAGCAGAGACAAAAAAGCTACCACGACTGCCAGGTTCCGGAAGAAAAATCTCCACAGAATCACAACGAACACTGTGCAAAATCCCTGTAAAATTTGTTTATATCCCAGGCTTCTGAAGTCCACGTTATGATGGCCGTAACGATTAAAAACACCACCAACTGAAGACGCAAAGAATGCTACGTTTTGAGTTGCGCTGGAATAGGGAATTAGATCGACAAAGCGATCGGATATATCAGATGATCGGCTTAGTTTCATAAATCGTGATAATCCATGAGGTATTATCGGAATCTTCTTATGTTAGGATCTCCTGCTAAACTCGGCAAGTGATTCTAGTCAGCTGAAAGAGAGATGATGGATTGTACGGAAATTTTTCCCCACTATAGTTGGCGTCCTGCTGTTAGCTAATTGCTCGCCCCGCCTGATTGCTCATCATCTTGAGCCGACACTCGACCGACCCTGAAACGCATACGACATTTAAAAAAAAAAAGAGTTTTTCGGCTAGAAGAATTTTCGACGAAGCGTTTATAAGTTTTTGATAACAGATTTGGTGCGCTTTACGTACAACTTGATAAAAAGTAATTTTTGCAAATTCTGCCAGCCATCGTAAAGATTGCAGAGCCGTTTCACATTTACAAATCTGCACGAAATAATGAAACGTAAGTAGATAGCATGAAGCCCAGCGGCATTCGAGGACGTACAATTCTGGAATAGTTTGATATCATCTTGATAATAATAATAATAATAATAATAATTTGGTTGATTATTTGTCTTTCTTTAGCGGCATATCAATATCTATGAGTTTTTTAATGACGAAATGTACGCAGTTTTATTTTCATTTGATTTTTTTTTTTTTTAGATATTAAGGGTTTTAGTGTTACAAGGCGTACAAATTAACGCTGGGGTGGGGGGGAAGACGCGATGAATGAGTATTTAGACGTAAATCAATATAACGAACACAACGGAAGTTGAAACTCAGCACACCGATTAACAATTCCGAGCCATTATACATTACACCAACCGCACATCCAGACTTACGGCACCTGATATTCCCAAACCGTCATCCATCTAGGTACTGACCAGGCTCAACGTTGCTTAACTTTGGGAATTGGTGTTTCAACGAGATATGGCCGTAAGCCCAATAATAATAACAGTAAGAGAGATAATGAAATATGTAAATTAAGGTGGTATAAAAATAGTCTCTTCCTTATTTACTGTATGCTAAAGTTTACCGGAAGATGACAATTGACATAGAATTTAAATTTTTAAAGATCAAAGTTGGCTGGAAAGCATGAAGCCGGAAGAGAGTTCCAACAATAAATCTAGATTAGCAAATGATTGATGGGAGGATAGAGAAGGGAGAAAAACGAGGAGAAAGTACTAGAGACTAATGATATCTAGCCTCAGCAAACATTCACGCTGTTTACAGAGAGACGATTTGCAAGACTTGATACTGAGTCACTCTAGTACTTTAAGGTTAAATAAAGAGTGTGACTGAAGCAAAACAGTAAACGAGTCAACAGTGAATTCAGATGCAGACTTTCTATTCTTTAAAAGGTGCTCACAAATTAAGGATCTGTAAGTAATTGGGATTTGTTCATTTGAAATCAAGGTAGGATTCCTGATCTAACCTGGCACGAGTTGTTTTATCCTCACATCTCGTCGCTGAGTATTCCTCAAAAAGTTTGACCCCCACCCTGGTACTTTTTTTTAAAATGACCCAAAATGTAGTTGTGCTTTAAATGAAAGCAAATTATTATATGTGGTTATAAAAAGTGAGATATTTTTTTTATTATGACAGAAAGATAAATATATCCTCTTTCTCACGATTCTCTCTTTCTCTCTCTCTCTCTCTCTCTCTCTCTCTCTCTTTATATGTAAATAAAAAAATAAAATAAAAAAATAAATAAATCTCCATAGACAAGCATACCAGACTAGGGTTAATACATCTTCCGTTTAAAATTTAGACACCCCCACCTTACCCTGACTTGACATCTATGAAAGTAACTCTATACTGATACTTATTATTAACACCCAACACACGCCTACCCAATTTAAACAATTCGCCTTAGCTGTTACCATGGAAATTTTGATTTCAATTATTAAAACACGTAAATTTCAGAGATACGTTATTCCAAAAAAAAATTTCGCTTGAAGATGGAACAGAGCTCACTTTAACTCAATTTAATTCAAATAATTATATTGAAGTTTTCAGCTCTTGTTTTGAAACATGAGACCTCTTATGTCGCGAATTGGAATCATATTTTTAAAAAAATTTATTTATATATATATATATATATATATATATATATATATATATATATATATATATATATATATATATAAAGAAAGAACAGTAAGATATAAAATCCGGTGTTCTTATAGATATTTTTATTTTTACAAAATAGTGCTCAATGTAAATTTACAGAGCATTAATATTATAAATTAATTGATTTAAAATATGTTTTTTTTCGCTACAGTTCCAACCATGTTTCAAAAATAGAAGCTAAAAACCCCAATTTAATTTTGCAATTAAATTAAAAGCATTAGTTCCATTTCATCTTCAAGCGAATTTTGGAGTAACTTTTAAAAATTACCGGGTTTTAAAGACACAGCTAAAATCACATTTCCATGGTTACAGAATATTCTACTTAAATTGAACAAGGGATGTCTAGGTTTTCCTTATGTCAGTATCATTGTATCAGTTATTAGCTACAATTTGGAAGGGGTAGGGATGTATTTTACAATGAAACCTGACATCAGTTGAATGGATGTCGTCTGAATTTTTTTTTTTTTTTTTTTTTTTAAATTGTTAACGGTAAAAAAATTTCAACGTCATTTTTTAAATTTAAAGATTTTTGGGTTTTTTTTTTTTTTTTTTTTTTTTTTCCTAATACTTTTTATTTAACTACGATTTGAAATATTCTCCTTTTTAATTTTTATTTTACTATATTCTTTTAAGAACAGTTAAATGTATTAGAATCCATTATATTATGTAGGATTATTTTAACATCAAGTTTAAGTATGTATATGAGGTTACATTTTTTTTTTTTTAAATTTATGACTATGACGGCAAAAATGGTTACTTAATTTCACTGATTTAGTAAACTTTTATTTTATATATAAACCTAGTAATATAATGTTTCTCATGTAAGTACTAAGGACATGGGTCATTCAAAAGCTTACATCTTATGGCATTTAATATTAATTTTATTTTACTATAGGTGTTTTTTTTTGGATTCTTTTTAGTGCGTGTAGTATTATTTAAAAGAAATTTAGGTTAGAATTCATTCAATTTAACTACAATTTTAATTACAATTTCAAAATTACAACTTTAAAATTTTAAAATATTTTCATTGTTTAGTTTTAATAGACTATATTTCTTTATAACAGAAGGTAAATTACTCATAGTAAGTAAAATTATTTTTCCATATCAAAGTATATGTAAATTACAATTTTTTTTTTTTTTAAACTTTTAAATTTAAATATTATTTAAGTAATATTAATGGCACTTACTACAAAACTCGCTAAGTCATTTCTCAGATTTAGTAAACTTTATTTATTAATTAATTAATTTATTTATTTCAAATATATGTAACCTAAGTAATAAAGTTTCATATGTATGTATATATATATATATATATATATATATATATATATATATATATATATATATAAAGAGAGAGAAAAGAGAGAATCGTGAAGAAGAGGCTCCAGGTTTGATATGCCCCATTTTCGTTCTAATCTGACATTTGAGAAGATAAAGCGAGCAGTAACGTATTTCTTGTAGTGATGGAATGGATCGACCATTTTATCAGCATCTTTCGTGATAAATTGTATAGATGTGTTCCACTTAAAGTTTGGAAAAGATGGTGAGACCTAGATGTCAACCAATTCCCGTATAATCTCGGTACCAAAGAGGAAAGCGAATCGGAAGAATTACCATGAAAACATTTATAGAAAAAGCACTAACAAGCTACCTTACGGCGATAGGAATGTTACTTCTTTTTCTTTTCTTTTTTCCACCTTCTATGTATATAAAATTCTGTGACTTCCTTTTGTCTGTCTGTCCATCTAAAATCGCCATACATTGACCGATCGAAACCAAATTTTGGGGAGAAGTGCAAACAGTTTAGCGGGTACAAAGTATAATTAGTTTTTACTGGGTTGCGTATAATAAATTGTCATTAATTTTGGTGGGGAAAATTAAAATATTTAACATACAAAATTCTCCATTTTAAAACAATTTTATGGTTAAAGTAATAAATAATTAATAAAAGTAAGAAATCCCAAGAATTTATTCTTCGCTATTAAAAAAGAAAAAAAAAAGAAAATTTCTTTAAAGAATACCATGAATTCCGATAAAAATTAAATTAAATAAACGAAATTATTAAACAGCGAAGTAGGTGGATTTTCAAAGCATTTTTCCAAAAAAATCAGTTTATTCATATTTCATCGATTGGTTTGCGAAATTGAACGAAACATAGAGTTTGTAAATCTTGACAAAAAAATGTTACCGATAATTCAAACAATACTAAATACTGTGATGATTTCAACACTCGTTAAAAAATTAAAACTCTAATACTTGAAGGGAGAAAGGTCCATCATTAATATCAAAAAATATGGTACCGTTTTTGTTAATTAATTATTACAGGAAGAGCAATGGGATATCAAATGCAAAAGATATTCGGCGGGTAGGCTAAGCAAAATTTAGAGTCAGCCAGAACTTTTATGTAGAAACAGGTAAAAGATTACTGTAATGACAACAGTACGCAGGTGTAGGCTTTAAGAAAGCTTTATTCAACTGAGAATACAACGTACAGTGTCGTTTTATAGTCCCAGTAAACAGAAATAGCTCTCTCAAAAAAGAGAGTAACAAAAAAAAGGGTGACCACTCTTGATTATTCATAACTAGTTTGAATATAAACAGAGTATATAATTTTACTAAGCTCAAGGATTTTGTCTAAAAGGTGGCTCACGATGTGGCTCTTTGACATTTAATGGGCAGCTCGGGGTAAATATGTTTTGAGTTTTTTCTCATTACAATTAACTATCCGTTAGTATCGAGGGGTTGTTGAAACATTCATAAAATGTTTTTCTCTTAATATTTAGTAAGTGATAAGTAAACATTTCATGATTAGTCAAGTAGATCACTGATTGCTGAGTACTTCTGTTAAGTAACTGTTGTGGATTCCGGGATGAAATCCGGTACCAATAAATAACAAACGCCAAAAAAGGAATATAGGAAAATAAATGTATTAATGTAATAATACAAACTGGTAATGCAGGTTAGTAGTTCCAGGAATGCGGGTTAGTAGCAAAATATATATACACGTCTTTAGTATTGACGTATCACTGTATGACTAAAAGAGGTTTCTGGTCTTTAGTCAAAATATTTATGGGAATTACAAGTACATGATCGTACAGTAAAGTCGATGACGGTGTTTCTCAACCTTTTTAAGCAACGGCTCCCCTAGCAGCAAATGGAAATATCACGGCACACCTAGCAAAATTTTAAAGGCTATACATTTAAATATTATGAAATAAAACCATATATATTTTTTAAAAGACGCAAATATAAACGTACATTTTATTTCAATGTTTCTATTGAACTATTTGTGTAGTTTATTTAGTTGTGTATAATGACAAAAGTACACAGGTGTAGGCTTTAAAAAGGCTTTATTCAACTGAGAATACAAGATTCTAGTATAGTGTCGTTTTATAGTCCCATTAAACAGAAATAACTCACTCAAAAAGGAGAGTAACAAAACGAAGGGAGTCTACTCTTGATTATTCATAACAATTACATTAATTCTTTGTATTATGATTTTGACCAGGACTTGCTTATTTTTTTCAGAAGAATTAATACTCAATTTTCGTAAATGATTGTTTAGATGCGTTATAATTAGGTGTTAGATCTAATTATTAAAAAAAAAAAGACTATCTGAAATCCAGCGAGAAAATGTTGCTGATTCCACCATATTTGACTTCTCTAGCCTTCATTGTGTAATCTGAAATTATTAAAGATATTGCTATTATTTCATATAAATATGTGCCATGCCACTCCCTGCTGTCTCAGTAATTTCCGTCCAGAAGAGCCATGGCAGGTAGAACTAGAACAATCTGCCGAAATAAAGGGTTCCGTTCGAAAATTCCTATCACCCGAAGAAGGCCAGAGCGTACAACGACCGATACGTTGTGAATATAGCAATGAAGATAAGGATAACGACAAATAATGGAAATAATGCAAGTAAATATAATACCTCATCTCAGAGATATAGACGGATGTTTGGGTCTAGTCACTGGATATAACCAATGTCTTTATCCAACGGCCGAAACGTTGTGAATATGGAAATGAAGATAACAGTCCAAGTAATTTAAATAACGCAAGTAATCACGATACCTCATCTCAGTGATATAGAGGCCGCCACGTTGTGAATAGGACAATAAAGATGAGGATAACAGTCCGAATAATGTAAATAATGCAAGTAATCATAATACCTCATCTCAGAGATATAGAGGCCAAAACGGTGTAAATACAGCAATGAAGATGAGGAAAGTAGCCCGAGTAATGTAAATGATACAAGTAATCATAATACCTCATCTCAGAGATATAGAGGCCGAAACGTTGTGAATATGGCAATGAAGATGAGGATAACAGTCCCAATAATGTAAATAATGCAAGTAATCATAATACCTCATTTCAGAGATACAGAGGCCAAAACGGTGTAAATACAGCAATGAAGATGAGGAAAGCAGTCCGAGTAATGTAAATGATACAAGTAATCATAATACCTCATCTCAGAGATATAGAGGCCGAAACGGTGTAAATACGGCAATGAAGATAAGGATAGCGGTCCGAGTAATGTAAATAATGCAAGTAATTATAATACCACATCTCAGAGATACAGAGGTCGAAACGTTGTGAGTATGGCAATGAAGATGAGGATAACAGTCCGAATAATGTAAATAATGCAAGTAATCATAATACCTCATCTTAGAGATATAGAGACCGAAACGTTGTGAATATGGCAATGAAGATGAGGATAACAGTCCGAATAATGTAAATAATGCAAGTAATCATAATACCTCATCTTAGAGATATAGAGACCGAAACGTTGTGAATATGGCAATGAAGATGAGGATAACAGTCCGAATAATGTAAATAATGCAAGTAATCATAATGCCTCATCTCAGGGATATAGAGGCCGAAATGTTGTGAATATGGCAATGAAGATAAAGATAATCATAATACCTCATCTCAGGGATATAGACAGAATAAATATGACTAATAACCATCTCTGTTGTCATAACTTTTTCACCGGTTAATCCTGTCTCAGGAAACGGTACCAACCAGAAATTTTCTTTCTGCGCTCTGAAATTGTTTTCTTCATCCAGCCCGCATCTTCCTCGACTCGAATGGTAATTCAAGGTCTTGCGATAACCAAAGGACCAGGCTTCTCAATCTCCTTCAAACCATTAGGCTATTTACACAGTTTGACAGCACGTTGAGACAAATTCACTGAGGCGAATGATAAGTTCCCGATGATTTTATTTCGTGCTTTAATGGAGCAAGGTCGTCTGTGTCGTAAAAAGAAGGCCTGGTCTTCGCGGGCAAATTCACGCAGTGGAGCCCAACTTCGATTGTCGACAACGCTGAATCGATCTCCATTGCAGAACGGCTGAATTCTTGCCATTGTAAAAGTGCCAATCGAAAAGTAGTTTAAGTAAGAATTTAAATCATAGAGTAGAACCTCGATTTTCGAATTTAATTCGTTCCTGAAGTCCGTTCGTAACCCGAAATGTTCGTAAACCGAAACTATTTTTCCCAATAGGAATAAATGTAGACAGAAAAAATAAAATAAACTGGAAAAAAAGCACGAATGTATACAAAACGGCGATCGACTCAGAAATTGATGTATGTTCGGGTTAACTTGTTTCGGCAACGTTGTTTGAGAACCGAAATTCCATTCGATAACAGAGGCATTTTCCCCTCGAATTTTCTGTTCGAAAATCGATTTGTTCTACATGTGAGACGTTCGAGAACCGAGGTTGCTCTGTAATCTAAAGACTAAACAGTACTTTGTTTAGTTAAATAAGAGAATTGGTTTTTATTCCAAGAAAGTTTCACAACTCTAGGTGGGTCGGGGAAATGTATAGCAAAAATAAGATGACTAGTCTTGATAAGCTATAGAATAGATTGTCGATATTCAAAATTTTTTTGAAAAAACTTGGAAGGTCGGAGATTTTTCTGGCAGAAATGCAATCACTAAAAGAACAAAATTAAGATTTTGGGTTTTAATATTTCAAGGAATTAGTTTTCTATCTTAAAACAAAATGTCTACTACACTAGAAAGGAAGAAGAATATATTAAACCGGAATACATTTTCAGAAGTTACACTATTTTTAATACCATGATTCTTCAGAACGTGGGAAATCATGGTCCCCCACAGTTTCCCATTTTTCATTATCTGTGAAATACAATGATTCATTGAGAAAGATAGATAATCGGTTTCTTGGATGGTGTTTTACAAGAGACACTGCGGACTGGAATATTCATATTTTATAGATTTGGTTTTAAGTTATTTTAGATTAAACATTCCAGAGTACAAATATATATAGAAGAAAAACATTAAACTTTATAAAAACTAAGAGAAAGGTCCAGTTTGCTACGTAAATTCGTCGTAAATTGATCCAGAATTGAGAGCTTGGTTGGATTAATTTTTCGAGTCGAAACAAGGTGATTTCTACCAACGAGGTATTGAAAAACTTGTTGAACGATGGGAAGACGTTGTAGACAACGAGGGAGAATATATTAGTTGTCATTTTTTATTAAAGCTTTTAAAAAATTTAAATTTACTAAAATGGCGTAACTTAAAATGAATTGGAACACTCCGGCTGATTGGCATTTGTTTACATTCGTAAAAACGATACGCTAGATTTAGTTGTTTCTCTCTGTCGAATGAAGATATCTCAGTGGTAAAAACTCTGATTGATCGGTTGGGTTTCGATCCGGGCTTGATGTATTCGGATGTCTAATCGCACTGAGGAGCTGTGATACAGCGAAACAGTACTGTCTGCGAATGCCATACATCAACGGCTTCCCATAATTAATACTTCTCAAATTCACTCTCGCGTGGTCATGTGTGACGTCATGAGCTGCGGTGCGATTTTCGCTTCCAGCGTCTTATATGCACGTGTTTATCATTGCTTAGAAATCATCCATGCAAACAATAACAGACTATCATCACTGTCTTGTCCGTATATTTCTTAATATATTGTACAGTAATTGGCATCTTTGATAATGGCTTATGTAAGCCGAAAGCTTAGATTGGATTAAAAAATATGGATCAATATTGTGATTTTCTTTCTTCGTTTAATGATAATATTATTAAGCTTATCAGACGTTATGAAAAGATTTTACATAAAATAAATAGACAACACTTGTCTATATTATTTAATGAAACATGCATGAATATATATATATATATATATATATATATATATATGAGAGAGAGAGAGAAAGATATGTTTCGTTGGATAATTTTGACCTGTTTTGTTTACAATTTTTTTACTACTCATTTCGTAAAAACTCTCCTCGGTCTCTCAATTTTTGTCTTGTACAATAATGAACGCTACAATATTTATCCTGTAATAAACAATACCCTGATGATGACATTGTGCTATGTCGAAACTTCTCGAAAATAAACGAAATATGTATCAATACGGCGATTTTCTCTCGTTCTTCAACAATGACACCAAAATCCCTGTCTAAACATGTCTAAATTATTCAAAGAAACATGTCTTAATGAAAACACGCTGCCGAACTATACGCATATATATATATATATATATATATATATATATATATATATATATATATATATATACTAGCAGTAGAGCCCGGCGTTGCCCAGGGATATAACAGTAAGAGATAGATCAAGTATCGACCATCATAAAGACTGAAAAATAAAATTGACAAAGATTATTGTTTAAGGTTGACGGACACGCATGTCTTAATTATTATTTTTTTTTTACGAATTGGTCAATCACAAACTCAAACAAAAGCATTCTTTTCAATCGTTATGAGTCTCCCGATTGAATAGAATTTTATTATAAACAATTGTCTTGTAAATGGAATAAAAAAAAGTGTGCAAGACAATAAGAAACACTACCTGCCAAAAAAAGTGAAGTTTTGTTGAAATCGGTTGAAAAATGTAGGAAATTCGATCCCATATATAAACGAACACACACAAAAAAAACAACCTGGATTTTATAAGTATAACTCAGTGAGTTGTCCCCTTTCATTCTCATGATGATTCTTAATCGTGTTTTCAAATTGATTTCGTGCAAAAACAATTGTGTTTTTCTAATTTCTGGCGCTGTTAGAACCACCGCAAGGTAATTTTACGTAGTCCTGTGAAGTTTTGTTGAAATCGGTTGAAAAATGTAGGAAATCCGATCCAATATATAAACAGACACACACACACACAATCTGCGTTTTATAATTTAATATATATATATATATATATATATATATATATATATATATATATATATATATATGTGTGTGTGTGTGTGTGTGCGTAAATGACAATAAGAAAACTGTAATAGTTGCCGATGCGTTTTTGTCCAATGTGGACTTTATCATGGCAAAAAAAAAAAAAAAAACGAAATTAATTTTTTTAAACAAAGTAACTAATAATAACAAAATGTCCTTAGCAACTAGAATAATTTAGAGAACGCTATTTTCATACTGTTAACTGAAAATTACGTCAGTTATTATCACGTGTGGAGATATTGTTATTATTGCTGTGTTGACGGATTCAATCATTTTCTTTTGATTTTAAGATATTGTTGCGTAGATTAATATTTGGGTAATATCCTAGAGAGTGCCGCCATTGAATATTACCCAAATATTAATCTACGTCCAAGCCTTTTCTATTTCACCTTTCTTAACAGAATTACTACTCTCCCAAACAAACGTACAGAACAATATCGTGAAATCAAAAGAAAATGGTTGAATCCGTCAACACAGCAATAATAACAATATCTTCACACGTGAGATTAATTGACGTAATTTTCAGTTAACAGTATGAAAATAGCGTTCTCTAAATACTTCCAGTTGCTAAGGGCATTTTGTTTTTGTTATTATTTGTTACTTTGTTTAAACAAATTCATTTTTTTGTTTTTGTTTTTTTTTTAACTTGATAAAGTCCACATTGGACGAAACGCGTCGGCAACTATTATAGTTCTCCTATTGTCTTTTACATTTATAAATATTGTCTTTTCTACAGGTTAACTCCGAGAAATGTTCATACATACATATATATATATATATATATATATATATATATATATATATATATATAAGGAACTCAGTCTATACACCGGAGTTGAATAAGACTGACAAAGTTAATTTTGGATTTTGTCGTCTAATACTATTTATTGGCTTTGTTATAATAAATACATTGGGGTCCTTTGTGGATCAGTTTTAATATTTTATATTACTAAGGTACACTTGGATTATATACAAACGGATATATTAACTTTACTATATATATGTTTTTTAAAAAAAACTGTTACATCACTGGCCGTATTACCGCCTTGCTTGGAATGAGATGATTTTAAAAAATACCCCTACAACTCGAAATACGTTGTCTTTAAGGGTTGACAGATCACAAAAAAAATAATCAATTTTAACGCTGAGTTTTGCAGATTCTGAAGTCCAGACATCAGGGTGTTAAAAGTATTTATTTATTTACATATATCATATTTTCAAAGACGTTATGACGCAAAATTATGTGAATTTATTTCTTGAATAAGACGTTTGTTTATGACGAAAGAATTATTTGAATTTATTCCAACGTTACGAATTAATGCAAGTTTTCAGTTACATAGTTGGCGGAGTAGGTAATGGCTGCTCCAGTTACTGCTACGCAGTAACTACTTATTTAAGACGTTGCAAACTGAGAAAGACAATATTTGGAAAATTAAAAATTGGACCGGGTTTGAACAGTAACATCAGCAAAAACAAACACCAGCTGATATGTTTAGAGACAGAATGCAACCATTAAGGAAAAGGATTTGTTGTCAGCAGTAAATGAAGGAATAATGTACATCGATGTTGGAATCTATCAGACCGTGTGTCGGTAATACAGCTCACTGTTCAAGAAAAAAAAGATACGAATGTCAACAAAATGGATTCAGAATGCCGAGCTATCAAAAACATAGAGTTTTAGTTTGAAAAGACTGACTTTAAAAGGTTCAGAGGTCATCCAAGAACCACCATAGTCACAACGCTGAACCGAGACATTCAAAGAATTAAGCAGAAAGATTCCCATTTTTCATTTGGAGAAGTTTACAATGAAGGAAGATCTGTAACAAATCCGAAAACTCGTAGAGGACTTAGAAGGCTGTCAAAATCTTTTCGAATCAGTATACAATGTCACTGAAGATGAGAGAACATTTTAATTCATCACCTCAAATCGAAACAGTTTTCATGATGATGATGATCGAGTTTGATCCTCACTAGGTGACCCATACTTTCATCTTTGTGCCCCATCTAAGATACACTTAGAAAATCGTTGGGCACCTCGATATGGTATAATGATTAGAAAGCTTGTCTCACTAGATCAATTGCCATTGAGTAGAGAGTTTGATATGGTGGAGCAGGTAAAGGCTGCTTCAGTTACTGCTATGCTACTTATTTAAGACGTTGTATACTAAGATAATATTCGGATTATTTTGCGAATGGATCCAGGATGCCCAGCTAACAAAGCCATGGAGTTTTACTTTAAAAAGACTGACTTTAAAAAGTTCAGAGGTCATCCAAGAACCACCATAGTCACAACGCTGAACCGAGACATTCAAAGAATAAAGCAGAAAGATTCCACTTTTCATTTGGAGAAGTTTACAATCAAGGAAGATCTGAAACGAATCCGCCAACTCGTAAAGGACAGAGAAGGTTGGCAAAATATTATCGAATCAGTATACAATGTCACTGAAGATGAGAGAACAAATCGAAACAGTTTTCATGATGATGATGTATCGAATTAACTCTGTTTTGGATAGAGAGGTGCAAAGTTTTTTTTCCTGAATAAAGTGTTAATCTTTTGCTATTTATAGCTTATTTAAAGAGTACTGACTTGCCATGTGATATCAATCCTATTATATAGTTCGACAGAAGCATACAGGGAGTTCCATGGATGGGGCTAGTAAGCAACGAGGAAGTTTTTCAAAAAATGATAACATAAGGAACTATAGTAAAATAACCAGAACAATTCTTTGGATAAGACAAATTGGTATAAAAATGACAATAGGAAAAAATCTTAGTTTTTTTTTTTTTTTTTTTTTTTTTTTCCGACGCGTTTCGTCTTCCGACTTCATCAAGGCAAAAATGAAACCGAATTGTTTTTGTATTCATAGATATATTAAATCCAAAATTTAAAAAGAGAGAGACGCTCCTGCATAAGCCTCTTTCTGGCTAATTTTAACTTCCTTTATATTAAGTTTTTTCCATGTCGACAATATAGTAAAATTACCACAACAATTCTATGGATAAGACAAATTGATATAAGTATGACAATAGGAAAAAACCTTGTTTTTTTTTTTTTTGTTTTTTTTCCGACGCGTTTCGTCTTCAGAATTTATCAAGACAAACAATTAAAGTGAAATGTTTGTTTTCATTCTCTCTCTCTCTCTCTCTCTCTCTCTCTCATTCTCTCTCACTCTCTCTCTCTCTCTCTCTCTCTCTCTCTCTCTCTCTTTCTCTCTCTGTTTAAATTTTGGATTTAATGTAACTATGAAAACAAAAATATTTCACTTCAATTTTGCCTTGATAAAGTCGGAAGACGAAACGCGTCGGCTAAAACCTAAGATTTTTTCCTATTGTCATTCTTATAAGGAACTCCGAATCAGAAAGAGAAAGCTGAAATCTCATCGGATATATAATGAGGAAAGACGGTTTGGAAAACTTAATCCTTACAGGGCGTATCGAGGGCAACATAGATATGAGAAACCAGAGGACCATCTATCTGATGAAGTGTTAATGGATAGCGGGAAGTGGGTGGGGTGCTTGACAAAGGGCTAAACGCTGCTAAGGGCCACGAGGAAAAGAAAGTTGTGGAGAGTCATGATCGACCACGTCCTTAAAATTCCGGTCACATAAAAGAAGAATATCTCTCTGCTGTAGAAATATCCTCAGTAAGCAAGGCTCAAAGACGGATGCTGATGCATTCAGTACGATGTATTTTTTCTGGTCCTTCTATAGACTAAGTTAAATACATCATGTAGAAGGTTAGAGAACGCACTGGCTGAAACACAGATATCGAAAAAAGAAATAATTTCTTCAGACTGGATAGGAAAATCAAAGAAATATGCCGATGCTTAAGTTTGGTTTGGTTTGTTTTACAGCATATCAACCTCACTAGATTATTTAATGCCCAGACAACTTTTAGGACAGGGCGTATGAATAGAATATATATATATATATATATATATATATATATATAGAGAGAGAGAGAGAGAGAGAGATGCGGAGGAATATAATAGAGACTAAGATAGATAGATAGATAGATAGATAGATAGATAGATAGATAGATAGATAGATAGATATTAATAGAGTGAAATAGATAGATAGATAGATAGATAGATAGATAGATAGATAGATAGATATGAATAGACTGAGATAGACAGATAGATAGATAATGAACATATTAAGATAGATAGATAGATAGATAGATAGATAGATAGATAGATTTTAATAGACTGAGATAGATAGATAGATAGATAGATAGATAGATAGATAGATAGATAGATATGAACAGTCTGAGATAGATAGATAGATAGATAGATAGATAGATAGATAGATTTATCCTCATAGCCAGGAGGCGGATGTAGTTTATCGTCATACCTAGGACGCGGATGTAGTTTATCATCATACCCAGGACGCGGACGTAGTTTATCGTATTACTCAGGACGAGGATGTAGTTTATCGTCATACACAGGGCACGGATGTAGTTTATCCTCATACCCAGGACGCGGATGTAGTTTATCATCATAGCCAGGACGCAGACGTAGTTTATCGTATTACTCAGGACGAGGATGTAGTTTATCGTCATACACAGGACACGGATGTAGTTTATCGTCATAACCAGGACGCGGATGTAGTTTATCATCATAGCCAGGACGCAGACGTAGTTTATCGTATTACTCAGGACGAGGATGTAGTTTATCGTCATACATAGGACGTGGATGTAGTTTATTGTCTTACCCAGGATACGGACGTAGTTTATCGTCATACCCAGGACGCGAATGCAGTTTATCGTCATACACAGGACGGCTGATGCTTAAGATTTCAAAAAGGTGAACAGTATCAAAAGATATCAAAAAAAAGTTAAAAGGTAAAGCTATTTCAATTTAAATAGGTATTAATACAAGTTTTGATATATAAGTGTAATTTTTTCGTTCTTTTTCTCTTCATAGCTTGTTAGGTATTAGTATATATCTCTGGACACTTCAACGTGGGGTAATGGTTACCAAGCTTATCTCGACAGATCAATTACAACTGAGTAGTGAGTTCAAATCTCATGGGTCGCTGTATCGTTTCGCCCTTATGTTAATCTAAGCTATGCTTAGTAAATCGCTAGACTTGATTTTTCTGCTGTAGAAATATTCCTAGTAAGCAAGGCTTATAAACATCTGACTCATTTAGTACGATCCACTCCATCTGGCCTATTGGTTAAACCAATATCGATGATGTGGAAGGTTGGAGAAGAGACTGGCTGAAACCTATAGAATAAATGGGAGCAGAATATACTCACTTTAATTCGTAAAATAATCGAGATATTTCTATAGACAAGACGGGAAAATAAAAAGAAAATGGCGATTCTTAAGATATAAGAATTAATGTGAAGATTGGAATTTTGATTAAAATATTCAAAAATAGAAAATCATTGAAAGTGAATAAAAAAAATTTAACCTTCACGAAAGGAAAAATATTTTTGTCACGATTTATTTCTGCAGGTATGATGATAAACAGGAACTATTTACATTATTCGAACTATTGTCCTCATCTTTGTCGCCATGTTTATCACAACGTTTCGGCCGCTTGGAATGTCGAACTAAACCCCTTATTTCGCTCACTGGGGTAGACTGTTCTAGTTCCACGTGCCATGTCTAATGAATGTCAGTTATCTCCTGTTAATACCCCTCTGAAAGTTCTCCACTGCCTTAACCAGGTATCGAACTCACACTCTTTGGGTCTTGCCACTGGATCTAACTAACGCCTTTATCTACTGTACCATGTGTCCTTGAACAGTAAAAGACTGGGAAGCTATGAATTTATATGAATTGGGATCAAATATGGATCGGAATCCGACGGAATGATTCGATAAAGAACGAAGCGGTCTCCATGTGAGATATGGAACAAAGATTATGGTATTTTCCTTTTTTCTGTTGTTTAATTTTCATTGGTTAAGCAGGCTTCACCTGAATTTGCAGTGTTCGTTTCTATAATTTATTTGTATAATTCGTGTGTATAATCTGAGTTCGGAACGCCGAAAATTATGCATACGAACACTGCTTAACATATCAATTTTATGTGAAACCTGCTTAACCAATGAAAATCAAACAACACAAAATTAAAAATACCAGAATTTTTTTTATATCTCATTCGTTGATCAAGCTTTAATAAAAATGAAGATAGTTTGATTGATAAACGTTTCCTATTTGTTCTTTATCCTCTTATATATATACATATATATATATATATATATATATATATATATATATATATATATATGTCTGATTGAATAAATTACAAGTATTATGTCTGCTAATTTTTAATAAAATCCGTTCATACTTACGAATAGCCTTGCATGTATTGATGTTAAAGGATGAGAGAAATGTGCTATAGCTGTTTAAATTTCTTTTATTTTCATTTCCCAAGTACTTTCGATCTTCTTCTAAGATCATCTTCAGGGGTGCAAGTGGGACAAAACTATATGTTGTTCATTAGTATAAGTATTTATATAAAGATGTACGTTGTTCTCCATTACCGTAATTTTTTCATCATGCTTTTAAGTGCAAAACGGATGATAATGTGCTGAAAATTATCCATTATGGAATTTTTTTCTCTCTATGTTATAATGTCATGGTCACGCGCACATTATAGCATGAAAAAAACTGTTCTTTTACAGGCATTTCAGAACATTACTGCAGTATTCATATTTGATTCTGTTCAGTGCCGGTTTTAATTTTTTAATATAAATTGCTTCTAGTATCTGTAATCTAAATTTGTTATTTTCTTGGTGTAAGATAGTTGTGTTGTCGATTACTAATTTTTGTATTGTGAATGCGGACAGGAATGTTTTCGTAGATGTCTCACAATTGACGAATGATCAGACATGTGTAATGTTAGTCTTCTTGTTAGTGTATTTGTTGTATACCCAACATGCATATTTGTTTTGTTTTTTTCAGAGATACATTCTCCCAAGGGACATTTAAATTGGTATATAATGTTGGTTTTACGTAATACATCAGTTAACGGGGAGGAGTTGTTGGGAAATTAAAATAAAAGAAATTTAAACAGCTATTGCACATTCCCTTTAACAGCAATACACGGAAGGTTATTCGTGAGTATGAATGGATTTTATTAAAAATTAGCAGACATAATGTCTGTAATTTATTCAATCAGACATGTTTAAAAGAGAATTTTCTGCCTAAATACACAAATATATATATATATATATATATATATATATATATATATATATATATATATATATATACTGGTGTAACAGCAAAATAGTCCAAATCGTGTAACAGCAAAAAAACTGTCCAATTGTTAGATTAAGATTTGAACTATTGTATCTTAGAAATGATTAAAGATATCTTACTGGAATCCTCGGAGGTTTTTATAAAACTATTGGACTCTACTTTGAAAAATAAGAATGTATTTGGTTCTAAGTTAAAATGATGACCCCTCTTGCTGTTGTGACCTCTTGATCTAGTTTTCCTTTCTACTGTTCCCTCTTTTATAAAATTATTCACCAGTTGAGTTGACACAAAATGATTTTAACCTGTTTTATTTCTAACTGAATAACGAAAAGAGTTAATCTGTGATTCTTACGATAAATGGTGTCAAGGTGGCAAAACGTCTTATATGAAAACCTGGAAAAAAGAATCTCAGTTTAGTAATTTTTTTTTTTTTTTAGATATTAAACATTTTGTGGAATGGACAATTATCCCACGCTGTTACACGATTTAGACAATTTTGATGTTACATCCGCCATATGTCTGAAAGCAAAGGAAATGTTTATCACAGATTAATTTCAAAACGCAGAGAACAATTCATTGTAAGTTCAGACTCGAATATCGGGGCAGAAACAAATGCCGAAAACTTGATTCGCAGGTACTATTTCACAAATCCCAATGAACGTAACCATCCAGAAAAATAACTCACTCGCCGACGAAGGCAGTAGCCAAAAAAGATCATCTTTTCCTCTCGGTTCGAGAACACCAACAAGCTTTTATCGGCCGAGCATTTTTTTCCATTCGTCGACAACTGGGAGAGGACGCCAAATTTTTGCATATCAAAATACTTTTATAGAGACTCCTGCGACAGACTTGTTTTTAATCTAAATATTCTGTCTTCAGTATGTCATGCTGAATACGTGCCCCTTTTTCTTTTTCTTTTTTTTTGGTAAGTAATTTTCTTTCCGTCGTAAGATACACGCGACGCGCTGCCACTTGCTTTGACAAAGTAAGTCGCCGTTTTCTTCGCTATAATTTTCAAATCTCACTATTGTCGATTTGTTTTGTCAGGAAGAGGATTTCTTAATATTGTCGGTCAGCGGAGGTGAACCCAGCGTGCTCAACCTTTTGAAAAAACTAATAGGTAAACGAAACTGTTCGGACGCCGTTCATGGCTGTGCCCAGCATGGAATTACAAGATCTAACCCCTGTCCCCCTTTCTAGTAGAAGCCGCATAATACACATTGTTTAAAGTCAAAAAATAAAAACTAGGCGGCTATTTTAAATACGGGTATCCACTATAATAAGACTTAAAGTAATAAACGCGCTGTGGCTTCCCTCTGTCTTTTCTACAAATATTTTCATGGCAACTGCTCTGACGAGCTACATTCACTGGTACCCAAACTGCATAAATTTAAACGTGCACCTAAGTTGGCATCTCGGTCCCACCCTTTCACTATCGAAACGGTTACATGTAGCTATCTCTTCTACTCCAATAGCTTCTTATCCCGCACTTCCCTACAGTGGAACACCCTCCCTCTTACTTGCTTTCATGATAGCTATGACTTTCAAATATTCAAATGTAATGTCAATCGACGTAGAAATGTATATATATATATATGATAAAAATATAGTTTTAAGAAATATATATATATATATATATATATATAAAATATAATTTTAATATATATACATATATATATGATAAAATATAGTTTTAGGAAATATATGTATATATATATGATCAAAATATAGTTTTAGGAAATATATATATATATATATATATATATATATATATATATATATATATATATATATATATTTTAAGAAACATATATATATATATATATATATATATATATATATATATATATATATATAAAAAGTTTTAAACACTAATATTCCATGGTCATAATTTATTCCATATAAATACGATCCAATTTATCAGAACAAATTCAAAAAGAAAACGGAAAAAGCAACTAGTTTTAAAAATATATTTTAAAAAATATATATATATAAAATATATATATATATTTATATATATATATATATATATATATATATATATATATATACATGATAAAATATAGTTTTAAGATATATATATATATATATATATATATATATATATATGATAAAAACATTGAGGTTAACACACAGCGGTGATAGTATGTTTCATACTTAAATGTGCGTTTTTTAGATCGGATATATATATATATATATATATATATATATATATATATATATATATATATATATATATATGCTAATCAATGCTGCATTATGGGTAAATCTATTGTACTATTCTAACAGTTATTAGCTGGGTATTAACGGTTGTGCTTGAAACTATTCAAGGAGATATTGAGTGGAAATAATTGTGGATCCGAATGCAGTTTTGCGGCTCTTTCGTAGTGTTTGTTGAGTTTTCTTTTATTCATTATTTATTATTGATTATTTTATTATTTCTTGTTAATTGTTAATATGTCGTTTACTTGTGTTTATACGTACATTCGTAGTTTGTTAATGTATTTATTATTTACTTAATTTATTTACTTATTTATTGAATTGGATTATTTTATTATGTTTATTTTATTTTTTATTTGCATATTTTTTCGTTTTTGATCCACGATTAGTACTACTAAGTAACGTAGTAAAAAATAGACCTACATATAATGCATTATTGATCATAATATATCAATCGTTGAGCCAAAACAGAACACACATGGCCCGAGAATTGCGTTTACGCATGAAACTGACCATTGCAGCTGACCTCAATGTCAGCTTTTAAATATATACACTACAGTTCAAAATTTTGGGGAAAAGCATGGCAATTTTTTAAACTGGTCCGAAAAGTGGTTATTTTCTACTTTAAATTAAAGAAAATTATTATACATAGTTGAAAAAGTGAGGTATGATTTGTTATTAGAAATTTTATCATGGCTAAACAGAAATAGCATTTTATGATTAAATTTTGCTCTCGTCAAAATATCCTCCTTTAGCCTTGATTACTGCAGCACAAATTTTTGGTAGAGTTTGCAAAAATTTCTTAAAGTATAAATTTGATAAGTGATTCCATTTGTTCATTCACTCTAAGAGCTCTTTTTCATTCAAGTTCATCCCATGTTTAATCTGGGATTGCTTCAAACCTTTTAACTCTAGTATATATATATATATATATATGAGCTCTTTTGTTAGTTAGTTGTTACTCGTATCGGCGTTTTTTTCTTTGGGCTTCAGACCTGCATCTGTGCGATTTTTTGTCGGCAGAAGTTCATGTTTGTAGCTCTTTTTTTTTTTTAAAACCTTTTTTTCCCTCGAGATTGATTTGATTAGCAAATCAAAAATTCGAGAATTTTTTCGAAACGAGTCTAGTTATCTATATATATATATATATATATATATATATATATATATATATATATATATATATATGAATGAGTAGAGACGATCCTAAAAAATCCATTCGGTTATAATTTATTTCATGAATATACAAATATTCATATCTTCAGACCGAAGTTTGTTTTTTTGTTTTTTTAATAAATGGAGTCAATTTATCGAGACAAAAGGAAAATGGAGAGGAAAAAAGAAAAAAGAAAAGGAAAAAAATTTATATTAAAAGAAGAAGGAAAAATAAAAATTTCAAAATGATGTTTAAAAAATTTGGGAGGAGGGAAGAGACTAAGAGAGAGGCGGAAAGAGGGGGATAGAAAAGAAAGGAAAAACGGAATAATTGAACATGAGCCGATAGGGTGACCTGGAAATGATATTTTCTTTAAGTTAAAATACTTATTAAAATACAAAGAACAAGTTAAAAGATTATTATATTGCTCTGTTACTTACATTGAGCTCTCTTTGAGGTCTTGGGTAAATAACGAGACAGCAAAAGGCGAGATGTGGTACAGGGCCGGTTTTTAACGTGGGGCGATTCCGAGCCTATACACGGGGTCGGGTAGCTGTCTACCTCCTCAGACGAGAATCTGCCCTTCGGCATATCTTCGTCTGTGTTCCTTTTTGCCCGAAGGCATAGAGGTTGACAAGCAGAGTAACACAGAGGTTTTTTCTGCCTCGCCTCGCCTCGCCTCGCCCCACGTTCTCACATTTATACACGTTCGGACGAGTGCACTTCGTCACTTGGGGTATAACTCTTACTTGCATTCTGTTTGTTTTTTATCCGATTGAAATCAGTTTCTTTCAGTTCTCTTTCATTTATATCGATGTGTCTGATATCGAGAAATTTCGAACAGTTGCTAAATATTATTATTCACAGTTTACAAGAGAAAATGAAAGTACAAGCGTATTGATTAACTGTCATGTAAATTCAGTTGTCGGTGAGTCTTTTGACCTCTAGCCGCTTCGCAAATCGCTTCTTTTTTTTTTGAGTTGACTGACCACGACCTGTTGCAAAGTCGTGTATATATCTGTTTTCAGGAAGGATAACCTCAAAGGTTTCAAATTTGAAACGGCGATTGATTGAAAAATATATTTTTATACAGAATGATCTCTTTTCGACGACGTCAACAAATTTATAAATGAATTTAAAAAGTTATTTGAGATTCAGTTTCTATTTACGTAAAGTTATAGTCTGGTTATTTTTATTCTGTTGAAACTAATCTTCCTTATTTTTCATTCCTGGGAATTCTTTTTCCTTCGCTTAGAAATCACTTTTTATTTTTTCATTGTGTTAAAGTCAGTTTCGTTCATTTAGTATTCATTCAATGAAATATTTTTTTCATTTAATTTTTAATTCAGTTGAAACTATTTTATTTAGTTTTTAGTTCAACAGAAATTTCTCCTTCATTTCTTCTTCATTTATGTTTTTTATTGTAATTACATTTTATATTCAGTTTAAGTCGCTTTCTTTCATTTATTTTTCATTCAAGAAGAATTCATTTTCTCTCATTATCTTATTTTTATTTTTTCATTCAGTTGAAACTTTTTTTATTTAATTTTTTAGTTTAAAAGAAATCTCTCTTTCATTTATTCTTCATTCAAGTTTTTTTTATTGCAATTACATTTTTATTCAATCGAGGTCACTTTCCTTCATTTATTTTTCCTTCAAGAAAAATTCACTTTCCACCATTATTTTTTCATTCATTTCGTTCTCCATTATTTTCATTCAATAGACATCACTCTTTATTCATTCATTTTTCATTCAATTGAAACCACTTACCTTCATTTAATTTATTTTTTAGAAACGTCTTCTCTTTTCCTGTCAAGTGATTAGAATTATTTTTAATCAAAATTCACAAGGAATCGATTCTTTTCAAAAATCCAGCTGGACTCGGCTTTGATTTGCATTGTTAAATTGAGTCAATATGGAAGTCTTAAGGCTTAAGATTCCGGTACAAATTTTCTTAATTTTCTTCTTGTAAAGCGAACTTAATTGGATTTCTCTTTTAGAATCAATTCTAGGATTCATTACCATTTGTCTTTAAAGTATTCAGTGGCCTTCCAAGACGATATTTTTGTCTTTGTTTTGTTTTTCATCTTAAATCCTGATGTGTTTTGATCGCTTTTTAGTTGCTCATTATATTTCGTTACTACTTTTCAAGATAACTTTCAGGATCGAGTTTCGTGTTTTCTCTCTGGAAGAAGCTTACGGCCATATCGCGTTAAAGGAGCGGTTCCCGTACGATCTCCGAAGTTAAGCTACGTCGAAACTAGAAATGTATGAATCCACTTCTTCTTCCCCCCAACTATGGGTTAATTAGTAACATGTATCGCTAAGTCCTTATTATCCCCGAAAAAATATTCTTACAATCCAAAAATATTTTTTGGCTTTAAATAACCTGCAAAGGGTTGATAGACCGTAGAAAACGAATCAATCAATTTTATTGTGCTCTCTCCTTAATATTGTAGTTTTCATCATACTCTTTCACTCTTAGTAACCCCTTGCATCTTAGCGGCTTTATTGCCTTGCTTGAGGGTGAAATGTTTAAAAAAATAAAAAGCTCAGCAAATGAAAATTCAGTTTAGACAAATCAGTTGTAAGAAAAATATATCTAATAAAAATAACATAAAATAAATATATATATATATATATATATATATATATATATATATATATATATAACATAAAAAGCGAGTAACATACCTAATGAGTTAGGGTAGATGAATAGTAGAACGGAAAGTGGTAGGGACAGTAAGAAAACAAATACTGCTCAGAGCGGCAAAGGATAGGAAGTTGTGGAGAGCCACGTCTTGAAGGGGTACAGCAGATAAAATAAGTATATTTGCATACGAAAATAAAAAATAAGTATGGACACAAAAATGTTGCAAAGAAATATATATATGTATGTGCGTGCGTAGATAATATATATATATAAATACATTTTTATGTTTATAAGAAACAGAAAAATTTCGTCCTCCGACAGGATTCTAACCTGTATCCTATACGGTACCGTCATTAAGCTTGACGTGCCTTTACCGATTTGGCCACAGAGGCGCGTTCGGTCAGCAAGGTCGAATTTACTGTCTTTAAACTACAATCTTCCATGAATCTCTCACGTACATTCATATTTACAGGCCTGAATGTCCGAGAAATTTTCACAGAAAATATTCGTCCTCCTCTAATTGACAGTTCCGTATAGGATACAGGTTGAAATCCTGTCGGAGGACGAATATTTTGTTGTTTAATACTGTTTATTATAAACAGAGTATTTACTTAAATATTTTTATCTATAAAAAGAATGTATAAACATAAAAATGTCTTAAAATAATTGTCGGACTTTGTCCATTTCATAATGTGTGACGTCTTATATATATATATATATATATATATATATATATATATATATAAAGAAAAAGAAAGAACAGTAAGATATATAATCCAGTGTTCTTATAGATATTTTTATTTTTTACAAAATAGTGCTCAATGTAAATTTACAGAGCATTATTATTATAATTAATTGATTTAAAATATGAGTTTTTTTTGCTACACAGACCATGTTTCAAAAATAGAAGCTAAAAACCCCGGATTTTTGAAACATGGTTAGAACTGTGTAGCGGAAAAACATATTTTAAATCAATTAATTTATAACATATATATATATATATATATATATATATATATATATATATATATATATATAGATAAAGATAGATAAATAAATAGATAGATAGATAGATAGATAGATAGATAGATAACGCTCAACAGAGATTTCTCATCCAAAGTTGGACACAGGTTTGTACCCTGGCATAGTGCCCATTAAGATGTATTTCACAATAAACAAAACAAAAGAGGCATCTACACAACCATGGACATGATTTGAATTATTTTGGCAGTTACACACACACACACAAACTCACACACACACACACATATATATATATATATATATATATATATATATATAATCAACTCATTCTAAGCAAGGCAATAATGCCACTAAGACACAAGGGGCTACTGGTAGGGAAAACGAATAAGATAATATAATAGTTTAATAGTGACCGTAAACCGAATTCCAAGCAAAAAAAACAAAAAAAATAACAGATAAACCTGTACTCCTTATTCATATTACAGATACAGTTTAAATTACAGCGACAAAAATTGGAAAAACACAATTGTTTTTGCACAAAATCAATTTGAAAACACGATTAAGAGGCATCGCGAGAATGAAAGGGGGACAACTCATATCAAGTTATAATTATTATAAAAACCAGGTTGTTTGTTTGTGTGTGTGTTCCTCTATATATGGGATCGGATTTCCTACATTTTTCAACTGATTTCAACAAAACTTTACTTTTTTTTTTTTTTGCAGGTAGTGTTTCTTATTGTCTTGCACACTTTTTTCTTTATTTTTACATTCAGAATGCTTTAAAAATTTCATTTACAAGACAATTGTTTATAATAAAATTCTATTCAATCGGTAGACTCATAACGATTGAAAACAATGTTTTTGTTTCAGTTTGGGTTTGAACAATTCGTAAAAAAAAAAAAAAAGAAAAAAAACTAATTAAGACATGCGTGTCCGTCAACCTTAAACAATAATCTTTGTCAATTTTATTTTTCAGTCTTTATGATGGTCGATACTTGATCTATCTCTCTTACTGTTACATCCCCGGGTAACGCCGGACTCTACTACTAGTATATATATATATATATATATATATATATATATATATATATATATATATATATATATATATATATATATTAGGATGTTAAAACATGTTATAAAAATCGCTACACAATTATAATTATGTCTCAACACCATAAATGTGTCTCATCAGGCAATGTTAAACTACTGGCAAGTGAAAGGCCGGATTCCTCAAACAAAGTTTTTTAGGCCGGTTTTGGGATGTAGTATTTTCCAGCGACTTTTGATTATATGAGATAGAAGAGGTATATATATATATATATATATATATATATATATATATATATATATATGCGCAGCACTTATTGAAAAGTGCTCAATATCAGTGATAGAGCTAACATATTCAGTTGTATGGATATGAGTTCGTGACCCAGAGTTTCACGCTTTTGCACTCATCAAACCAACTTTGATGAGTGACTGAAACTCAGGATCATTGTTGTTCGTAAAACAAAAAAGAGATTTGATTGTCGAATGTCGGTTAAAAGAAAGTATATCAAGAATTAACTAAAAACGTCGAAATAGGAGTTTAATCCAGATTTTAACTGACATTAACATTACAGCATAGATATAAAAATCAGACATGATAAAAAAAAAAGACATTGACAATATTTGAGTCACAGATGCGAAAATAGATATGAGAGAATTATATGGACAGTAGTCATAGAAACGCTAATGCTAAAAGAGACGTCATATAATTTTATGGCAATCAAAGAAATAACCGTAACGTTACAGAGCAAACATCTAAAATTAACGTCATCCTAAGTGAATTCTAACATGGAGATCAGGTTTGAAATCGTCTTTAATGGAAAAATGCTATAAAAGTCAGTAAAAGTATTTCAGCTCAGTAATCTGTCGCCTGATTTAAAAAAAAAATTCTATTCTGTTTTTATCCCCATTTGAATTGTTACAAATATTGTTTTGTAGTTTTGACTCTATTTCATTACAAGGAGTTCACTATATATATATATATATATATATATATATATATATATATATATATATATATATATATATATACCGGGTGTAACAGCAAAATTATTATTATAATCGTGTAACAATATGGGATAATTTCAATAGCACAAAATATTTAATATCTAAAAAAACACCAAACTAATTGACTCCATTAGTCGTAAGAATAATTGAAAAACCCTTTGAAATTATTTGAGTTATTCATCTAGAAAAAGAACAAGTTAAAATCGTTTTGTGTCAGCCACATTATGTCCTCCCAACTGAGCAATGGTGAGAGGAAAAAGATCATTCAGGCCTTTAGTAATGGTAACAAGATTTATATTTTGGCTTCCATCTTCAAAGTCCGTTCAAGAACCATCAAGAGAACGGCGAATGTTTTAAAAAAGAGGGATCAGTAGTGAGGAAAACTGGATCAGTTCAATTTAGAGCTAAATACATTATTTATTATTCAAAGTTGAGTCCAATAGAATTATAAAAGCAACAGAAAATTCCAGTAACATATCTATAATCATTTCTAAGATACAACGGTTCAAACTTTAATTTAACAACTAGGCAAATTTGCTGTTACACCCGGTTTATATATATATATATATATATATATATATATGAAGAAAAAAACCTTAATTTGCAATTATGCTGTATTAATGTTAATATAAAGTCGACGTCTGACGTTTCGGTCTATTTAAGACCATCTTCATGGACATTTTCATTTAAACATAATTAACATTAGAACATATAAAAATTTTAACACAAAAGACGATGGACATAAGAGCACAACTAATCCAAATGTCTTATGTCCAACAAAATGATAACAATATTGCAGAAAAATAGATATTTATTTTATATTAACGTTTTGACAATATTGACAGAACTAAGAGAAAGATTTTAAAGTCGGAATTTGCAGACACGCCTGTGACCTTTTTCAACGATACGGAGAATAAAAAAGAAGTGGGACTTTCGAGGCATGTTGGTATTGACTAGAGGGCTCCCTATGGAAATTATACTCTTTAAATAAATCCACATCCCTGTTTAATTTATCAATCTTTTCGTTTTATTTACACTCACAGACACACTAGAGTTCAAAAGTTTGGGTCCACCCTTGGTAATTTTTTAAATGGGAAAATTATTATACAAGGTTAAAAAAGTGCGACATGATTTTTTATTAGAAATTTCATTATAAAAAAAAATGCTTTTTATGCTTAAATTGTTCTCTTGTCAAAATATCCTCCTTTAGACTTGACTACTGCAGCAGAATTTTTTGACGTTTGTTGCAAAAATTTTTCAAAGTATAAGTATTCTTTTTTCAATGACTCTAAGAGCTCTTTTTCATTTTTTTCACTCTTCTGTCAAGTTGATCCCATTATAATTCTGGGGATGGCTTCAAACTTTTGAACTCTAATATATATATATATATATATATATATATATATATAATTATATATTATTCCAGAATCATTTTCCAACTTATTCAAGATGATCTTCGTCCTCTCTAACCTTCTAGCTTTCTGCCCGGAGTAACAATGTGTCCCACAGGTTTCATATATATATATATATATATATATATATTCACTCGCCGATACCACAACACTGAGTTTCAACAATGCAACCTTCAGGTGCTGATTGAAAACTGACCGTTAGGGAAATTAAAATTTTGATATATATATATATATATATATATATATATATATATATATATATATATATATATACCAGGCTATAATAATCGTTGAGTAGTTCATATTATTTAAGGGTGTTTTTTTTAAATGTAATATATATATATATATATATATATATGTATATATATATATATAACTAATTGTAAAAAATAAATAAAAAAGAATAAAAATCTCAGAGATATGCTACCGGTTCATGCCTCTCAAAGTTGTGCTACTGGCAGGGAAATATGCATTTTATTATTAAATAGTGTTGGTTAAGAGTAAGTGTTGTTGCCGACACTGTGGTTTGAAACTAGATTGCGAATGAGTAACACGGGCGATTCCATTATTAAGTAGATTACATGATCATAAAGGAAGTATATAAATAGGAAGTAGCGTGATAAATATAGGGTCACTGTTCACTCTTCTTATCTATCCACTGTTGCTATACGTTCACTCTCTTTACAGATTACGATTCTCTTCTGATCATTATACTGTTTGGCGATTACTACTTGAACAAGTATTACTAGTGCAAATTTTATTCGAAGGCGTTACTACTAGTATCGGCGTCTACAAAGTCTCTAATATATCGAGCATTTTTGGAAGTTATAAGGAGCTTTTGCTTGACAGCAAATGTGACAAGCGAAGCCGTCCAACATTACAAAAAAAGAAATAAAACAATTCCTAATTTATATATTACTGGCATAACTTCATAATAAATTGCCTATTCGAAGAATAATTCCAGATTGATATGGGTTTAACTTAATAAGAATTTTCAACTACTTTAGACAGAATTTAGGAACTGACTGAATAAAAAAAATGTTGAAAGTGGCATTTACTATTATCATACATTTTTATATTGTTATGAGCAGTATTTTGTGATTGTCTTATGAGATTCTTCGTCCAGATATTCTTGTTCTTTCATTGGTAGAAAATCTTTCTATAAAACTGTTGTGGTAGGATCCACCTAATTTGCATAGTGGAGTACCGACTATATAAATATGGTTGGTACCGGGAAGAGAGGAAGGAATCAAGAGATTCAACCAGAGACTCTGCCCGACTGGGACTCAGTCAACACATTCTCCAGGAACGGTCTTACCAGGAATATACAAAAGACTATATGTAAATATTGTGTACACTTTCTTGTTTCGATACATTTTGTTCTAAGTACATTTTGTGTTGCATTATTATTCCATGCATTAGTCAAGTTTCAACAGAAACATTATGGTTAAAGATAAATATTTGGCAAATCAAACATGGTTGCTGTTGTATAGTAGTAAGTATCGTTACCGACACTGTGGTTTGAAACTAGATCGCCAGTGATCAACCCGGACGATTTCATTAAGCAAATCACGTGATCATAAAGGAAGTGAATAAACAGGAAGTAGCGTGATGACTGTGCAATCACTGTTCACTCTTCTTGTCTATCCACTATTACTATACGTTCACTCTTTCTACTCTACTACTATACGGGTTACGATTCTCTCCTGATCATTATATTATTTGGCGATTACTACTTGGACAAGTATTACTAGTGCGGATATTATTGAAAGGCGTTACTACTAGTACTGGCATCTACGAAGTCTCGAATATAACGAGCATTTTGGGACGTGATAGCGAGCTTTCGCTTGACATAACAAAAGAGATAAGCGAACACGTCCAACATCACAAAAACTAGACCACCCGTTACCTTTTGGGTGACTAACCGTTCAGATTATAAAACATTGAAATTGTTTTCAACATCCCATTGAAATGAAAGTTAATTTTATTATGATTTAGTTAAATATTTCAATTCGTTCGTGTCATCATTGGTCTGATTGTTTACAGCATTTAAGAGAACTTCCGGGATAAACTTTTAATTATAATTTTTTAAATATTTAAGATATTGTTTGCGTAAAGAAAGCTGAAATATAAATAAATACTCTACAAACAACTGAGCGAAACAGCAAAGTGGGATCTCTTTGTGGCTGTCTTTAACTTAAAAATATTTTAATTAAAAAAATTGTCGTTCTGAAGAAAGTTAAAATAAAAATACTGTATAAACAACTCGTATTTGTAAACCTTATTCAATTAAAATATTTTTAAATCAGATTAACTTAAAAATATTTTTTAAATATTTAAAATGTTTGTTTAAAGAAAGCTGAAATATAAATAATTACTCTACAAGCAACTGGACGAAATAGCAAAGCGGGATCTCTTTGTATCTGTCTTTAATTCAAAAATATTTTAATCAGAATAAATGTCTGTTTAAAAAAAAACTTAAAATAAAATACTGTATAAACAACTCGTACTTTTAAATCTCATTCATTTAAAAAAAATTGTTTAAATTAGATTACCTTAAAATATTTTTAAAATATCTAAAATGTTTGTTTAAAGAAAGGTGGAATATAAATAATTACTCTACAAACAACTGGAAGAAATAGCAAAGCGGGATCTCTTTGTGGCTGTCTTTAACTTAAAAATATTTAAATTAAAAGATTTGTCTGTTTGAAGAAAGATAAAAATACTTTCTGTATGAATAACTCGTATTTTTAAATCTTACCCACTTGAATCAGATGAACTAATTAATTAATCTTTATGCACCGGACGGACGCACTACACAAGCACGTACGCAATCACAGACTTTTAGTATTATATAGATATATAATTTGTAGCTCTGTTATTCTACATCGAGCACTATTTTATTAACACCAGCACTCCATGTGCGATATTATATATATGTGTGTGTGTGTGTGTGTAAAATTCCCGATATCAGTAAAATAATATCTGTAAATGAAAATATGAATAAAAGCAAAAGGAAAATTTATCTTAGCCGAGGCGTTTCGTCTTCAGATAGACTCTATCAAAGCAAATGAGAATCTTTCCGTGAGAGGACGACCCCCGTCGGCTATGATAAGTTTTCCTTTGCGGTGCTGGAACAACCCGTCTGCTCACCCTACCTGGGTCAGTGGGATTTTCTCCTTTGCCCCAATCGCTAAGGGTTCATCAAAGGGTCCCGGATATGGAAAGCATTAAGAGAACGGAACTGTGGAGAATCACGGGATAATCTTTTCCAGGAGTACATGAAGCCGTGGGGAGAGAAGGATGGGAAACGTGTGTTAGACTTTTTGTGACTTAAAATCCTGTTTCTTTTTGGACACACCTCATGTTTGTAAATATATTTTCCCTTATCTAAGCACGTTCGGCTAACACAAATGTTTCTCGTGTTATCTTATAAATGTTATTTATACTGAGAAGAAAAATCGACAGACAATGTCCTCTTCAGGAAAATATTGTCTTTTTAAATGTTCACATTTAAAAACAAATAGTAAAAAAAAATACTGTGGGTCATTTTTGTTAATCGAGTTACATCATAGCAGATATTTAGAAGGTGTTCATTAATGATATTTTTTGAAGGATTTTACTGAGAAGAAAGGTCACCAATGTCCTCTTCGGGAAAATATTGTCTTTATAAATATTCACATTTAAAAACAAATAGAAAGAAAATCATTGTCGATCATTTTTGTTAATCGAGTTACGTCATGGCAGATATTGAGATGTTGATCATTAATGATATTTTTTAAAGGATTTTACTGAGAAGAAAGGTCACCAGACAATGTCCTCTTCGGGAAAATATTGTCTTTTTAAATATTCACATTTAAAAACAAATAGAAAAAAAAAGTAATGTGGATCATTTTTGTTAATCGAGTTACGTCATGGCAGATATTTAGAAGATGTTGATCATTAATGAGATTTTTTTCAATGTACTAAATTAATGGAACATCTTGCTTAAAGGATTTTAAAACCAGTTACGCTATCAATATTGTCCAGGTTTTATTCATTTCTGTTTTTGTTGCCGTTCTCTCTATAGAACCCCGCAGGTGTTCATTTCGATTAAAGCAATTTAAAAATACATTTTAAGTGCAAATTTTAATTACTGCGTTCGAGTAAAATCAATAACGTCTATCATTTTACATATACTCCAAACTACTGGAATTGCATTCAATAAAAACGTATACATTGTATCTTATTTCTTTAAATTGGCTGAAATTATTGAAGTAATTAAAGGGATTATTGGTCTCATCCGGTGTATTTATATATTTATTTTAAAATTCTTGTGATTTCTTGTTTAGATGATTAGCATATGGTTATTATGGAAATTACGAAATACAGTAGAATCCCTCATATCCGGAATTCCTCATATCCGGAATTTCTCATATCCGGAATCCCTCATATCCGGAATCTCGCATATCCGGACATGATTTTGATTTGTATATTTGAAATATTTGGGTGATATTTAACTAGTTTGAAATTTCTGTTTTTTAAGGAAATTTACTTTGGATAATTGCTTATTTCACTCTAATGGCTTGTATTGATGCAAAAGATGATGGGAATAAGAGGAAAAGGACATCTTTGGAGTTATCTCAAAAAGTGGAAATTTTAAACAGACTAGACGCTGGTTGAAAGTTTATTGTAACTAATGGCTGAGTTCCACATAGGAAAGGAATCATTTTATGATATAAAATCTTCCAAAGAAACTATTCTCCAGCGTTCACGTTGTCACAATGAACACGGAAATAAAAACATGATTTTGATGAAACCTGGACTGAAATTGAAAAATCTATTTAAAAAGTTGTCAGTTTTATGGAAAGAAAGCCAACATTCAGCTATGACGATTGCTATAACGCACACAGAGTTAAAAAGTGTCTATCGTTTAAATAAATTCAAGAACAAAAGCAAAACGAAATGCGGAAAAAGTTGAGAATGACATTAGAAAAGAAAGAATCATCATGCAACAGCGATTAAAAAATCCTCGTTACATTATTTGTTTTGCATACGTGGCATACTTAATTTCATGAATTTTCATTAACATTACATAATTTATTTCTTTTTACTTAAAATCAATTCCGTTATATTTTACTCGCCATTAGCTTATTTTGTTGACGAAAAACATTGAAAATAAATGTTAAACCTGATTTCAGTTCTTTTATTTTAATCTAAATATAACCCCTCATATCCGGACTTTGTAACCAATTCCTCATATCCAGAAGGCCATCTTAGTCCGATTATCAGGGATTCTACTGTATAACCCCTCATATCCGGACTTTGTAACCAATTTCTCATAACCGGAAGGCCTTCTTAGTCCGGTTGTCAGGGATTCTACTGTATAACCCCTCATATCCGGACTTTTTAACCAATTTCTCATAACCGGAAGGCCTTCTTAGTCCGGTTGTCAGGGATTCTACTGTATAACCCCTCATATCCGGACTTTGTAACCAATTTCTCATAACCGGAAGACCTTCTTAGTCCGGTTGTCAGGGATTCTACTGTATAACCCCTCATATCCAGACTTTGTAACCAATTTCTCATAACCGGAAGGCCTTCTTAGTCCGGTTGTCAGGGATTCTACCATATATCCGGACTTTGTAACCAATTTCTCATAACCGGAAGGCCTTCTTAGTCCGGTTGTCAGGGATTCTACTGTATAACCCCTCATATCCGGACTTTGTAACCAATTTCTCATAACCGGAAGACCTTCTTAGTCCGGTTGTCAGGGATTCTACTGTATAACCCCTCATATCCAGACTTTGTAACCAATTTCTCATAACCGGAAGGCCTTCTTAGTCCGGTTGTCAGGGATTTTACTGTATAACCCCTTATATCCGGACTTTGTAACCAATTTCTCATAACCGGAAGGCCTTCTTAGTCCGGTTGTCAGGGATTCTACTGTATAACCCCTCATATCCGGACTTTGTAACCAATTTCTCTCAAACCGGAAGGCCTTCTTAGTCCGGTTGTCAGGATTCTACTGTATAACCCCTCATATCCGGACTTTGTAACCAATTTCTCATAACCGGAAGGCCTTCTTAGTCCGGTTGTCAGGGATTCTACTGTATAACCCCTCATATCCGGACTTTGTAACCAATTTCTCATAACCGGAAGGCCTTCTTAGTCCGGTTGTCAGGATTCTACTGTATAACCCTCATATCCGGACTTTGTAACCAATTTCTCATAACCGGAAGGCCTTCTTGTCCGGTTGTCAATTCTACTGTATAACCCCTCATATCCGGACTTTGTAACCAATTTCTCATAACCGGAAGGCCTTCTTAGTCCGGTTGTTAGGGATTCTACTGTATTTTGATGAACTGTTTATTTAAATAGACGGGCACATCCAATAACACACCTATCCAACAAACCAGACACGAACTTTCTTCTTTTATGTACCGTATTCCGCCTTGAGGTAAGCGATCATGGTTCTCAACAACTTCCTGGTCTTTGTACTCTAAGTAAGGCTTTACTTTTTGTTGCCTTATCTAATCCCCCGTTCTGCCAACAACGTTAACACGCTATGTATGTCATCCGTTGCTTTCCTCTTACTTTCAATATTTCCTGTAAGGATCAAATTTTCCAAGCCCTCTTTCTTCGCTAGGCGACAAGACATTTCAACTGGCTCTTTCTGATTCTAAGTATAAGCGTCCTTTTTCTTTCCACTTTCTCTTAAACTCCGCCGTTGCTCACATGTTCACAACTAGAGGTAGTGTTTCAATAAAATCACCGTGGAGAAATCAACGGGAAACTACTCCACTATCATTCCCAATATCATATCGTGGCTATCAATGTAAAGATCTCAATCAGCTTGCGAAGAACTTTTTTTAATTTTAATTACCCATGTCCTAAAGAGACATATGAAAGAATAAGATATGGGGTCTTCGTATAATGATTGTAAAATTACTGTTAGGTATTGAGGGTGAGTTGGTTTGCTTTATGGGTTCACATATAATTAAATTCACTTCAAATATCGTCTTACCAAGGGGAAATAAATTGAATATACAACTAAGAAATGTCTATTTTACAATCTTTATCATCAGCGAAAATCTGTTTTGGACATTATTCATATCTATTTTAGTTTATTTTCATTTTTAGGCATTACACAAATGAACTTGTCTACTTCTAAAAAAAACAACAAAAAAAAACAGGAAATATTTTCGGAAAATAGTTTTTGTGGACGAGCATTCATTCGATTTTCCTCTACCAACGATATTATTTAAAAATGTTAAGTTTGAAGCTGTGTTAACGTCATTGATATACGCATATGTTTTAAAATGTTCTGCATTTCTAAAAAAAATTTAAAAAAATTTTTGTAGCGAATTTTTGAAAGGACAATAATTTCTGCGACAAATATAAATTGGGAGGGGCACAAATTCAAAAGGAAGCAGATAAAGTTGCCAGAATTATACGTTGGGTATTATAGGGCAATCTTGGATTTGGAGGGGCAGAAATTCAAAAAGAGATATGATAATGTTGCCATAATGATATTGAAAGGCACAGAAACGCAAAACGAGACATGATAATGTTGAAAGAATTATATATTGGGCATTATAAGGCAAGTATGGATTGGTGATGGTAGAAACGTTTTATGAACAAATCTCAGAATTTGTTAATGAAACTAACAAATACAAAATATTTCTGAGAATACATGGCTCAGTGGATAAAGGGGTTGGTTAGATCCAATGACAGGACTCAAGGAGTGTGAGTTCAATACCCGGTTAAGGCAGTGGAGAACTTGCAGAGGGGAATTAACAGGAGATAACTGATAACTGACATCCATTAGACATGGCACGTGAACAGTCTACCGCAGTGAGCAAAATAAAGAGTTCAGTTCGACATTCCAACCACCTGAAGAAGGCCGAAACGTTGTAATAAATATGGCGACAAAGATGAGGACAATAGTCCGAATAATGTAAAAATGTAAATAATATTATTATTAATAATGATAAAAATAATAATAATAATAAATGCGGCTTATACTAATTTAAACTGGTCAGTGGCATGTCTATACGCATATGCTACCCACACTGAATACAATACTCAATAATGAACTCTTTAACCGTGGATATATGAATATAATCTCCATCCACACGATGCAATCGATCAGATACAGAAACGATGGCAAGATAAACCGCTTCATGGCCAATACTCTGCCCATACCAAACCAGCTGATGTAGACAAAACCCGTACCCATCAGTGGCTATGTGGTGCAGGGTTAAAAGCTGAAACGGAAGATTTTATCCTTGCTGCACAGGACCAAGGCTTATTAACTAGAAATTATCAAGCACATATACTAAAATATTGTGTTAGCCCAAAATGCAGATTCTGTGATAAATATCCAGAACCAATTGACCATCTTGTATCAGGTTGTACGGTATTGGCACCCACTGAATATAAAACCCGGCATGACAGAGTGGGCCAATATCTGCACTGGAAAATTTGCAACTTCTACGGGAAGGAAACTGAAAGAAACTGGTATGAACACCACCCAGACCCGGTTACGGAGATAGGACCTGTTACAATTCTATGGGACTACACAATACACACTGACAGAACAATCAAAGCTAACCACCCAGACATCGATGAGTACACCCCAGAAATCAAAGGAAATAAAATAATAATAATAATAATAATAATAATAATAAGAAGAAGAAGAAGAAGAAGAAGAAGAAGAATCGATAAGACTGGCTAGGACAATATATTGGTACGTTTGTTCAAATTATGGTATTGAAGTCTCGGATACATGGTGCAAATACCAAGCAAATCATGTCACAAATAGTGATGGACTGACTACACTGTGGAATTTCTAAATCCTCAGACAAAAAAAATCGACTTAAATAGACCAGATATAGTCAGAAAAGATTTAAAAAAAAGGAACCTGCCAACTAATTGATGCGACATGCCCACAGGATTCCAGTGTTTCTAAAAAAAAGAATTTCAAAAACTCTCAAATTATAAGGAAGTAATAAAAATATGGAAACTTAAACTCCGACTATCTCCTTTGTGATAAGGGCTTTTGGGTACCATTGGGTGCCATAAAGAAGGGTAGCGAAAATCATGTAAGTAAATTTCCTGGACGCATTAGCACCCCAGAGCTACAAAAATCTACTTTGTGTGGAACTGCACATATCATCCGCAAAACCCTTTCTATCTAAATAAAATGCGCATAACTCTCCTAGAGTGCCATTTTTATTCATAGATCTCGGATGGGAGTTGGCAATTAGGCACTTAAAATTACTCTCTAGCACACAATATAAACAATGTGAAACTCTTTCTCCGAATCAGAATTGATGAAGGAGAGAGAATACAACAACCAATTATGAAGAAAACGATCCGAAAAGAATATTATAGGAGAAAGCGAACTTAATGGATCCAATAAAAATGAAGGCTGTCAACACCTTAGCTATACCCGTAGTAACATACAGCTTCAACATTATTAAATGGAGGGCGAATGACATTAAAAAATTGGACACCAAGTTCAGAAAAATGCTGACCCAAATGAGGATGCACCATCCTAAATAAGATGTTGATAGGTTGTACATACCAAGAGCTTTAGGAGGCCGAGGTCTCATCCAATTTGATCTAACTCTAAAAACTACAACAATCAGTTTGGATGCCTAGCTTACAAACACCAATGACCCTCTTCTACAAATAGTAAAACAGCAAATGCACTCCATCAACAAAGAATCGGCACTCTTCAAGAAACAGCTTAATATACCTGAAATCCTACCAAGAAAAAACGAAGCGAATGTCATCTACGCCAAAGGAGTAAAACAGAAAGCAAGACAACTTGACGAAATGAAATTACAAATAAATGAGAGGAGAAAGTGTTACACGACAAATACCTAAAAAGAACGAAAGAAGGAGATGTGGACCAACAGAAGACATATCAGAATCTGCGGAAAATATGAGGAAACTGTCAACCATTTCATATCGGGATGTCCGAACTGGCAAAAAATAGACTGAAATTAAATTCATATATATATATATATATGTGTGTGTGTGTGTGTGTGTGTGTGTGTGTGTGTGTTACAAATTCATGACGGTCGTCTTCGTGTATAGAATCCAGAGGTTGGCAGTGAATATTTCGGAGACAGTAGGAAAGCGTAGTTCAGGTTAGCAGTGGATATTGTAGCAGAGCATAGTTCTTCCTTCTGGTATCTTCGCCTGGCAAGTTGGCACTGGTCATTCCGGTAGGGTAAACAATGATGTCCGCCTTTATACACGACGGATACAATGTTCTGCGACTTCTGATTGGTCAACCTACTTTTGGTAGACTATAAAGGGAATTAAGTCATTTTGACTAACTCACTAGTTACATACCGTATATACACAAAAAACCGTAACATGTGTGTGTGTGTGTGTGTGTGTGTGTGTGCGTGTGCGTGTGTATGTATTTAATTTCAATCCTTCATGAGCTTCTGCCCCTTAGTTATGAGGAAACTGTCGACCATATTATCTAGGGATGTCCGAACTAGCAAAAAATGAATTGAAATTAAATTCTTATATATATATATATATGAATTTAATTTCAATCCTTCATAAGCTTCTGCTCCTTAGCCATGATTAATTAATGACGAAAATGTCATTTTCGTTTATGATCGATTTCATCACTATTCTTCTGTTAAGCTTGGAGAGTAATTATACATTCTTATTGTTCAAAGTAGAGTCCAATAGTGTTATAAAAATCTCGGAGAATTCCAGTAAGATACCTTTAATCCTTTCTAAGATACAACGGTCCAAAGCTTAATATAACAAATGGACAATTTTGCTTTTAAACGATTTGGCTGATTTTGCTGTTACACCGGTATATATATATATATATATATATATATATATATATATATATATATATATATATATATATGTGTGTGTGTGTGTGTGTGTGTGTGTGTGTGTGTAAGCTATCTAGGTGATGTAATCTTTTAATGTACGATTTTTGACAAACTGCCAAAGTAGTTTGAAATGATAGTAAACATTTTAATGCCTTTGGCAATAGAGTCTGCAATTTAATGGAAGTTTCTCTCCCAACGATTAACTTGTGAAGAAAGAGATGAAAACACAGAATACTAAATATAGAAACTAACGGGGCGGTGTGCTAACCAAACAGACTTTTACCGACACTAGTAAAAATGGTTCCATGTATCCCTGTTAACAGATCTATAATATTCATTACTCGGTTCGACTGACACCTGAAGAAGTTCGCAAAGCACATCAGTCGAAACATTGTAATAATTAAAAGCAAAGTTGAAGACATTAGACCAACAGAAAATTATTTAACAAATATTTATAATTCCTTATCAAAGATAGTTTGCACTCTGTTTCATCTAAAATTTTGGCATTTTCTCCACTAGCAAAAGTTTTGTTACCCCGTGTAAAAAATATGCTCCCCGGCAGGGTGCGTATTTTTATTATTTATTTATATTATTGTTATTTATTCTTATTAGTGTATAAATTTTTCCAATTATTTATATTTAATGTTTCTTTGTAAATTTACTAAATAATTGGCTTTGTTATTTTATTTTTTTTAAAAGATTTATTATCTTATTATATAATATCTTAATTTAGATGTCAGATGTAATATTTTAACTTAGATGTCAGATTTTTTTTAACCTTATTTTAATTTAAAAAGAAAACAATCGTAAAAACCTTCTATAAGTTTTAAATTAAGTTTTAGATTGAATTTCCTTATATAAGTTTTCCTTATTGAAACAAGATATTAATATTTTAAAATAAAGGTCAAGGTTACTTTAACTGCTATCAAATTTACAACTGTGTTTAAAGTTGTCTAGACGGGCTTCGCCTTCTCTAGTATATTTTATTTTCTCCAAATTTATTCTTTTTTCCTCTCTTTCTATTTTAATTTTCTCTCTTTCCCCCACCCCCATTTTTATTCTCTTTTAATTTTTTTTTCTCTTCCTCTGTCTATTTTATCTAAAATTTCGGCATTTGCTCCACTAGCAAAAGTTTTGTTACCCCCGTGTAAAAAAAAATGTGCTCTTCGGCAGGGTGCGTATCTACGCCGCTGTTTGATCTGACGTGCTTTACACCGCTCGGCCATGAAGAGTGTCCGAATTAGCCACATTTTATTTGCCCATTTGTATAATGCATAATACAAGTTTTTGAAATTTCATCCATACTTAGTCTGATATGCGAAATGTAAACAAAGCAATTTCTAAAAAATAATGCAGGAGTATTTGTTCTTTATTAAGTTAAAAAAACGGGGCGTCTATTTCAATTGCCATGAAAGTATTTGTAAAACAGGCAGAGAGAGGCGACAGCACGTCTGTGAGAAAGTGACTGTAGACGAGATGCCAGATCAGGGCCAATTATATTGCATATCCGCCTCTGGAGACTATCAAGAACCCCGAGGCAAACAGAAGGGGCTCCAGACCATATATGGCAGCAATACTCCATGCAAGGGCGAATTGTTGATTTGTAGATCTGGAGGATCGATTCCGGGGAGAAAAATTTCCTGGTGCGGCACAGGGAGCCAACTTTCCTTGCGGTGGACGAAGCAATTGTCTCAATGTATTTGTTCCATCTCAGGTCAGCAGTCAACGTGAGACCGAGCAGCCGCAGAGAGTTGCTCTTGAGAAGTTGAGCGTCAGATATTCTAATGGAGGGCAGGGAAGGATATCTGTGGTGATTAGATTGAATTTCCTTATATAACTCTTCCTTATTTAAATATAATATTAATATTTTAAAATAAAGGTCAAGGTTAATTTAACTGATATCAAATTTCCAACTGTGTTTAAGGTTGTCTCCATCTCTAGTATATTTTATTTTCTCCAAATTTATTCTTTTTTCCTCTCTTTCTATTTTAAATTTCTCTCTTTTTTCCACTCCCTTTTTATTCTTTTTCTTCTCTTTTAATTTTTTTTTTCTCTTCATCTATCGTCTTTGCTTTCCACTTTCTTCTTGTTTCTTTATAGTTTTAAAAATCTTTAAGCTTCCTTTTGTTTTTATTTTATCTTCAAAGCCTTTGGTGTTGATAAACCTCGGAAGATCATTTTTCTTGCGGAGTGAAATGGCCACACAGATGGGATGTTAAATTTCCTTTAGATGTAATTTATTCATATTGCACTTTAATAAATACATTGAGCTCTCTTTGAGGATCAGTTTTAATATTTTATCTTATTAGGATTCACTTAGATTACTTACCCACGGATTTTTACCCATACATATATATATATATATATATATATATATATATATTGTCATGCACAGAGACTGTATCACAGCTCATCAGACGTCCGGTTGCCTCTAGCTACGATCGAAACCCGATTTGAATTCATATATATATATATATATATATATATATATATATATATATATGAAAAGTGAAATATATATATATATATATGAAGGTGAATTATATATACCACTCAGCCATATATATATATATATATATATATATATATATATATATATATGGCATAAAGGATGTATATATATAAAACCTTCATATATATAGATATATATAGATATATATGAAAGTGAATATATATATATATATATATATATATATATATATATATATGAAGGCGAATTATATATATATATATATATATATATATATATATATATATATATATAAACATATATATATATATATATATATGTGTGTGTGTGGTAAAAATTGTTCAAATATTGAAAGAGAAAAATTATACATTCCACGTAATATTTAATATCTGAAAATTCACTCAACTAATTGAGTTTCTTTTACCAGATTTTCAGATAAGACGTTTACCCATTTTGACACCATTTGTCGTAAGAATTACTGGAAAACCCTTTGAGTTATTCAGCTAGAAGGAGAACAGATTAAAATCGTTTTGTGTCAGCCCCACTATATCTCGCCAACTGGGCAATGATGAGAGGAAAACGATCATTCAGGCCTTTAGCAATGGTACCAACATTCATATTTTGGCTTCCATCTCCAAAGTCCATTCAAGAACCATCAAGAGAACAGTGAATAAGTTTATAAAAGAGGGGGCAGTAGAGAGGAAAACTGGATCAGGAGGTCACAACAGGAAGAGGGGTCATCATTTCAACTAAGAGCTAAAGAGATCAATTAGAAAAGATCCAACTAAATTCACAAAACGTTTAGCAGATGAAAGACGACTTTCAGCTATGACAGTCCAAAGAGCATTAAAAAAAACTTGAAAATGAAATCGTACGTAAAAGCTGTGAGGTACCTTGTTACACCAGAACAACAATTTAGGTTAAAGAGGGAAAGATCATCTTGAATAAGTTGGAAAATGATCCTGGAATAATATATATATATATATATATATATATATATATATATATATATATAAATGAACATTACTTCAATCTTTCATGAGCTTCCGATCCTTACCTATGATTAATTAATGAGGAACATGTCATTTTCGTTTATGATCGATTTCATCACGGTTTTTTTGTTAAGCTTGGAGAGTAATTATACATTCTTATAACTCAAAATAGAGTCCACTAGAGTTCTAAAAACCACGGAGAATTCCAGTAAGATATCTTTAATCATTTCTAAGATACCACGATTCACACCTTAACCTAACAATTGGACCATTATGCTGTGACACGATTTCTACAATTTTGAACCCATATATATATATATATATATATATATATATATATATATATATATGTCGAGGAATCTAAATGAAATAATAATAAAAAAAACGAAAGAATATTAATCTGCAACCCAGTGTGTCTAACGATTTTAATTTTTTAATATTTTTTTATTGTTCAATATATATATATATGTGTGTGTGTGTGTGTGTGTGTGTGTGTGTGTGTGTGTGTGTGTGTGTTTGTGTGTGTGTGTGTCTGTGTGTGTGTGTCTGTGTGTGTGTGTCTGTGTATTTAGTTGGATTGATGTGAGTTTGCGACCCTGGGTTTCACGTTATTCGCGATCATCAGACAAACAAGAGTGTGCCTGACGATCGCAAATAGCGTGAAACCCAGAGTCAAAAACTTACTTCAGTACAACTAAATATATTAGCTCTATCACTGATATTGAGCGCTTTCCAATAAGTACCGCGCATATATAATATATAAATAATATATATATATATATATATATATATATATATATATATATATATATATATATATATAAAAAGTAAGGTCAGAATTAAAAATAGACATGTGGGTATGTCTTGTTTAACCAATTAAATGTCAGATCTATGCTAAATAGAGAAGTCAGCCCAGAGAGTGGAGGTGGGTGAGTTATTTTTCATGTCACAATAAACCGGAACATAGACATGTCGGCCATTGACGATTGCAGGAGATATGCGATCGACAAATGTATCATATACAAATGTATATATATATATATATATATATATATATATATATATATATAAAAAGAAATATGTTGTAGTGGTTCCAACGAGAAAAATGTATATTAAAAAAAGAGGGGTGCCACAAACGTTTTTTGGTTGAAAGTGGAGATTTTTATTTATTAAAAAAATTATACTTTTTACCTGAAGACGGTTTTCTGACCTGACCAGAAACACTTGTCGTGAAATTATGTAAAACAAAGTATACATATTTTTAAAAAAAATCCACATTACAACCAAAACGTTTGCGGCACTCCTCTTTAATATATATATTTTTAATATATATATATATATATATATATAATGAATACAGAATCGTTAAAAATCCATTCAGGTGTTAATTTATTTCGTTGACTCAGACGTTCATCTCTTCAGGCCAAATTTTACAAAATAAACGGTGTTCAATTTATTCCGATACAAGAAAAAAGGAAGAGAGAAAAGAGAAAAAGAAAAAGGTTTAATATTAAAAGGGGAAAGAAAAAAAGGAGTGAAATACAGAGATTTCAATATAAGGTTTGTTGGGGTGGGAGAGAAAGAGAGATAGACATGGGAAGGGGAAAAGGAAAGAGAGTGAGAGAAGGAAAGAAAGGAGTTAAGCCAGTCGACAGGGTGAACCAGAATACATTTTATTCCCCGGACTTGACAAGTTAAAAAGTAGGGTTCATATTTCAGAATAGATATATTGAAATTATCTAGTGGGAGCGGGAGAGAGAGACCGCTTTAATAGCAAGTTCATGTTCTTAAAACGAAGTTGTTTTACTAACTCCTTTAATATAAAATTCAGGCTTTTAATTCATTAAGCAAAATTCTTTCTTTTTTTTTTTGACCCTGTGAAAAAACTGTTATTAATAATAAAAAAACAAAGCAACTATTACGTGTAGGATATCTGGGTTGTGTAACGGATATCAGTGCGATGACTGGAATCGACGAATCGCGTTCGGTTTTCGATCTATTGTCACTTTCACACGATGCCCTCGAGAATGACATGGATCTATCTCTGCTCTCCATCCACCGACCTTGCAAATGGAGATTAGGTAACAGGGTAGGCTGAGTTCTAGTTTTGAGATACAACCAGTGTAAGAAAAGAGATACTCTGAACTCCAAACTGTGAAGAAAGCAACGTGAAACCACTCCACCATATTTGGCAAGAATACTTGGCAACTTACGTTCTAATACCCTTTAGAAAGGTATGAATCCATCTCTACTCCCCCCATCTATAGGTAAAAGAACAGACTGGGTCTATGTTATGCTATTCTGAACATGTTCGTCTTTGTTGTTATACTATCACCGTTTCGGTAGTTGTACTCTCCGGCCTTCTTTCGTTATTTTGTACTGGAATTATTGAGATGAGGAATTATCATGATTATAAGCTTTGTTATTCGAACGAGTATCTTTATCTTGGTTGTTATACCCAAACAATTTCGGTCGTTGCATTCTCCGGCTTTCTTTCATTATTTATAATGGAATTATTGAGATGAGGAATTATTATGATTATATGATTTTTTATTCGTTCGAGCATCCTTATCTTGGTTTTTATGCTCAAAATCAAAATTAACATATTGGTCTGAGTAGAAACTTATATAACAGTCATGGGCAAACTGCGAACGCGGACCAGATGCGCCCCAACTGGCTTTCTGAAAGGCACGCCTAATTTCTTCTTGAATATAACGTTTGTTAAAATGCTGTTTGTTTCCTTTCATTCTCACTTGTTCACTCACACACTCTCGCACAAAACAACGTATATAAACAATGATTAAATAAAATGTTTCTTGAATTTTATAATTTTTCGTTGTGGGTAACTTTGTCAGCATTTTAAACCATTGGCGAATTTCACTAAGGAAGATCATACGTGCAAACATCTTTTGCTTCAGAAACAAGAAACGTCAATAATAATTATTTTTCTCAAGAAAGTATACTTCTTCTTTTACAAATATTTTTGTACAGACAAATTAATAAATGAGAATTAAATGAATACAGGTCATTGTGTGTTTTAATCACTCTGTCATTAGAGATGCTCTTATACCAAAATTTCAGACGTGTTTAATTATAGAAGGAATCGTTTCTCCAAAGAAAAACTTGACTTTTCCTTCTTTCTGATTCCGATGCATATGCGTCTGGTCTTTTGTTGGGAAAATGGCTGCGTGATCTTTAATGAAAAATTACTTGGCCATTTTTTTTTTTTTTTAGTAATGAGGGCCACTTTATGATGGCCCTCATGCATCCCACTGTTTGAAAAAGTTTGCTCATTTGTGTAATAAAGAAAAGGAATATGTGGAGAGCCGTGACCGCGTACGTCCTGAAGGTCCATGGCTTTAAAAATTATACTGTATCTTAAGCGACCAACTGTTTGAAAAAGTTTGGCCATTACTGTAATAAAGAAAAGGAATATGTGGAAAGCCGTGACCGCGTACGTCCTGAAGGTTCATGGCTTTAAAAATTAAACTGTACTTCAAGCAACCCACTGTTTGAAAAAGGTTGCCCATTACTGTAATAAAGAAAAGAAATATGTGAAGAGCCGTGACCGCGTACGTACTGGAGGTTCATGGCATTAAAAATTAAAACTATTGTTCGCAATTCATCTTATCTGCAAAATACTCCTATTAAATTTAGCATTAATAATAGTAGTAATAATAATAATAATAATCAATCAATCAATCAATCAATACAACACCATCTCCACCACTCCTGAATTAAAGCAAAAAAGAATAAAATAATATGCGATAGTTGGCAAAAAAAAGAAAAGAACGCTGCAAGCAGATTGAGGAAAAACCTTGAAGCGAACATGCATGAGATAAAGATCGATAAATGACTGAAGCAGCCGGTAATTTCTGTAGCAGACGATGCCATGTCGTTTCCAATATGGAACTGGATTGATCGAAATACCACAAACATTTTGTTTTTAGAAGCACGTCGTTTTCTTTTAGGATTTCGACTAAGCTCTCAGCAACAGCGCCATATTAAAAGTCACTTTCTTTGCTTTTTCTCATTGCTACTCATAGATCCTTGTCAACAAAGAAAGAAAAAAACTCAGCCCAACCACAAACGATTTCATTTCTCTTCAAGTTGATTATTACATGGCCTACAAATATTACTGGTTATATTAGATATGGGCAAAATTTACCGGGACAATTTTATTCTCAAAACCTCAGTCAGTTATGTACCAATGGTACACGCTTAGGTGATCATGTATCTTTCGATACATAACTGACGATGCAATTTTTTTCTCCCGCAACAGTTTGCCATTTCTTTCTGCGGTAGACAAATTTCTATCCAAGGCTATAGAACCCAGTCTGTCCTGCTCTTTATTCATAGCTGGTGGGAGTAGAAGAGGTTTCATACCTTTCCCAAGTGTATAAGCACATAAGTGAATGTAATGAATTCCACTGGAATTCGAACTCGGCTCTCCGATTCAGTTATGTGCCATGCGTGATACACGATTAGGCGATCATGTATTTTTCGATACATGACTGACGAGGCAGATTTTTTTTCCTGCAGTAGGTTGCCATTTCTTTCTGTGGTAGACCAGTTGCCATTCAAGGTCTTTCCTGCTGTTTACCCATAGCTGGGGGAGAAGAAAAGAATTCAGACCTTTCCCAAGCGTATTAGCACGTAAGTGAATGTAATGGACCTGACTTGAATTTGAACCCGTCTCTCCGTTTCCTCAATCCGAGCCGCTATCCACTACTCCACGCTATCCATTACTCTACAGTGCCTACCCGTTGAGCACCGATCCCTCTCTCTGGTGCAATGAGAGGGCAGCTGTTCCCCAGGGCTGGGCACCACTCAGTATAATTTTCCACAGTTGTGACTCTGTCCTTTGACGGAGTCCACCCTGAGCGCACTCTGCCCAAAAACAGAGACGCAACTGAAAGATGTTAAATAATGCGTTACAAAGAGAGAGAGAGAGAGTAATTTGTATTTACTCAACCCCCACCTCCACGAAGTCAGGTTGTGACACAAGGTCGGTTTAATGTGGGGAGCCCGAGCGCATACACCCTGGCTAGGAACAAAATTTGCGCGAAGCTCCGCAACCGTCGGTTACGCTGGCCTCGGTGCGAGCACCAATCCCTCCTTCTGGTGCGATGAGAGGGCAGCTGTTCCCCAGGGTAGGGCACTTCTCAGTATAATTTTCCACATTTGTGACTCTGTCGGAGCCGACCCTGAGCGCACTCTGCCCAAAGACAGAGATGCAACTTAGAGATGATAAACAGATGTGTTACAAACTACTGGAGAGAGCTGTTTACACACTATAAATGATTTTCTAATAGTAGCTTAGGTGTGACACAAGGCCGAAATTTTGGAGCACCCAGTAAGGATCGAACTCACTACTCAGTCGTAAATGATCTAGAAAAACAAGCTTGCTAACCATTTACGCACGTCGAAGCGTAATTGACCAAGAAGCGAGTTACGAATCAGAGAAGTCAAAATCAACCAAGTAAAGAAAATTAATTATCTTGGAAGTTTTATAACAGACGAAATAAAAACGTGACAGAGAAACGATTGGAATAGTAAAGTATTAAAAAGAACTGGTCCTGACCTGGCATCTCGGCTTCAGACAATTAGCCATCATCGTATAGCTAGCTTCCCTCGGCCTTTTCTATAAATACTTTCATAGTAATTGTTTCGATGAACTTTCTTCTAAGCTAACATAAGAGACAAGGAGGTATTATGGTGATTGCAGTAAGAAAGGTACGTATGAATGTGTTGTTTTCGTGTAAGGAATATTGCTCGTACGATTGGGTCAGTGTTTGCGGCGAGCTAAGTTATAGTTAAGACAAAAGAAGACCGTCCTTTCCCCAATCGTTTTTCGGTCATGTGGCACATTTCTGTATTAAACAGAATAAATATCACTTTCTTCTAGGCTAACCTCGACTTTATCATTTTAAGCGAAATACAATATTATCGGCAAGATCTCATCACTTTTTTTTCATTTGAAATGTCTAAATGTAACCGTATGTTCTACGTTAACATTAAACATGACAGACAATAAAGAAAGAGACAATTTTTACCATAGTTCTTATGTTCACGAAGGTTTTATTTCTGCTGGGAGTTTATTAAATGACTTGATGAAAATACTTGGTCTTGATATATTCTATCGTGTTATTTTTAAAGACTCAGGGTCTGATTGTTATTGCAAAAATAGTATTTCTCTATAAGCAGAGCAATATTTGTTGGTTTAAATACGAATTAAGAGGTTTCTACGATTTTACTTTGAGAAATATTACCATCGGTCAATATCGTATACACAGAAAACAAATGAAAAAAATGCTGAGGAATTTCTGTATAAAAAAAACGGTAGCTATACAAGAATAAGTAAGACCATTTTCAGTTTCAACGCCCTCAAATTAGATAATAGATTTCGTGTCTCGACAACATTTCATTTTTTTTTTTTTTTTTTGACCAGTGTTATTTAACTATTCTTCTTAATATAAACATTGTATTTTTTTTATTTAAGCATTTCACCCCAAACAAAGCAGGAGTGCCACTAGCACTTTTCAGGGAGTTACTGACAGTGAACGTGAAAGAAAAGTATGGGTGTAGTGGGGATTGAGAAAAGAAAAAAGAGTCAGGGACGAAGGCAACAGATGACGGTCATTGATTTTTTAATGGATTCACGTGTTTGAGTACACATCTTTCAAGCAGTGAAATTTAGGTCGAATGTCTTATTAAAGAAAATGCTATTCTCGACAAGAATCGAACGTGTAGTGTCTTTTTAATCTGACATCAATCTCAAGTCACATTAGAAGAAGCTATTGCAGCAAAGGATCGCTCAATACGTGTTCGAGAAGCGTATCTTCCTTAATAAGACTCCCAACCTCTAAGCCGGTAGATATTCATTTCATAATGTGTGTCGACGCAAACACATTACTCACTAAAAATGATGCTTATAGTAATAGCATTTACAGGGAGCGTCATGAAAACATGATTTTTTGTGATTAACAAACTATTTAAAATGTTCCAAATGCTCTCCTTCATGTTAAAAACAACGTTGAACCCAATCGGCAACGCTTCTACGAACTCTTTTGTTATAAATCTCGTATAAGTTTGTAGTTCTGGTTAATAGTATTCCAAGAAACCTCTAGAACAAAAGATTAGTGAAGAAACTGTTTAATCGCATAAAATAATAGCGAATAACGTGTTTAGTGCGGCAATGCGTGCGACTCACTTTGCGACACTGTTTCTAGATGGGTGGACGTGTCTATGTTCAATCAATAGTATAAAGAAGATCGGTTGTCCCTCTACACATATTTTCACATTCATTTCAGAAAACCTATTAGAAATTGCTTGTTTTTTTTGGGGGGGGGTTAAGCGTTTCACCCCAAGCAAGGCGGGAAGCCACTAGGACGTAAGGGGTTACAGAAAGTTTGGAGCAAGATCAGATAGGAGTGATAGAAGAAAGGATGAGAGTAGTGGATAGATCAAGGCAACTGGAGATGTCGATTGACATTACATTTAAATAGCTGGAGATTATAGCTCTCAGGGAAACTGGAATAGGGAAGGGAGTTCCACAGGCGAGAGTTGCGAGATCCTGTCACTGGATCTAACTAACGCCTTTATCCACTGTGCCATGTGTCCTTGAGGACAATACCAATACGTCTTCGGATCCCAAGGACACATGGCACAGTGGATAAAGGCGTTGGTTAGATCCAGTGACAGAACCCAAAGAGTGTGAGTTCAATACCCGGTTAAGGCAGTGGAGAACTTTCAGAGGGAAATTTAACAGGAGATAACTGATGACTGGCATCCATTAAACATGGTACGTGGAATTAGAACTGTCTACCCCACTGAGCGAAATAAAGGGTTCAGTTCGACATTCCAACGACCTGAAGAACTACGGAGCGTACAACGACTGAAGCGTTGTAATATGGCGACAAAAATGAGGACAATAGTCTGAATAATGTAAATAATGTACATAATACCTCATCTCAGAAATATAGACAGATGTCGATGGACGTGTCTATGTTCAATCAATAATGTAAAGAAGGTCGGTTGTCTTTTTGCGCAGCACCTTTGACCACAAGAAAGTCTGGTATTGCTAACTCTAATGATCGTGATGGTCCCAAAAATGCTCCACATCGTCCTATCCACCTCAGCTCGAAATTAAGACGACCATTCCCGAACGCGTATTTAATCTTGAGTCACTTTATATTTATTCAATAAAGGTTAATAAATAAAAAAAAAGGTCGTTACTTTTGACATACACACTATTATACGAATTTTGGTAGTGGGTAGGGAAGTATTTTTCAATGAAAAACGTAGCAATAACTGATACATTAAAATATAGACATATTGAACATCTGTAACCTTGGAAACATGAATTTTGTTTTAGATGTGTATTTAAAACCCAGTAATTTTAAAAGTTACTCCAAAATTCGCTTGAAGATGAAATGGAACTAATGTCTTTAATTTAATTACAAAATTAAATTCGGGGCTTTTAGCTTCCATTTTTGAAACATGGTTAGAACTGTGTAGCGAAAAAAAAAACATATTTTAAATCAATTAATTTATAATATATATATATATATATATATATATATATATATATAATGGACTCTCCCGTCGGTTTCGACGTATGAGGATCTGACAGCTTAATTGATTCAGTTATGAAATTTTGTGCGATAATCTTAAGTGGCACTTAAGACCCGCTAGTGATTTACAAAGGAGGCCACATATGGAGCAAGTGTGAGGATTTTGAGATGTGATCACTGTTAGATTGGCTGACCTTTTAGATCTTGCTCTCCCTTCTTGAAGATGATTCAGCCAAGCAGATTGAAAATTGCCGAGTCCACTAAAACACGTTGATCTCCATTCTACCCGCTCAAAAGGCTAAGCGCTCAAGGGTGTTATGTGGTATATTAACTGCTGACAAGTTGCTTTTCAGCTTGTCTTTGTATCTTAGCCATGGGCGTCCTACATTCCTGTCGCCCTGATCTAACTGGCTGTACATTAGGTTCTTGAGTATCCTGTCATCAGACATTCTCAAGACATGACCAGTCCACCGTAACTGAGACTGTATGATAAAAGTCTCGATTCCTCCGATATTACACCTGTTAAACAGGTCTACGTTAGATGTCCTATCTTGAAGCTTAACTCCACAGATTGCACGCAGACATCTTTTATGGAAAACATCTAGTTGGCATATATGGTAACTCTATGGAGTCCACGACTCTGAGCCGTACAAATATTGAGCCGTACAAATATATATATATATATATATATATATATATATATATATATATATATATATAGCTGGCCACTTGTATTCGAGGATACCAATGTACTAGAGCGGAAAGAGAGTGTTATCTAACGTGAACAATGCCGCACTCTCAAGCCATCTGTCACGATGACTTGTGACTTCGTGCTAGCTCAGCTATGGACGGCACGCAAAGGTTTCGTCTGCCCAATTTCACTCGCATGGCCTGGGTGAACCCGTAGTAAGGCTTTCAGGCACACTGGGCTCGACCCCTCTAATCCGACAACATTAGGGAAGTCTCCTTCCCGACAATTCGACTATAGTGAGATTCGTACCCTGGTCTTATTGTCAGAATGCAAACCTTCTCACCACTCGGACACGTGCGCATATATATATATATATATATATATATATATATATATATATAACAGTATTGTCTGTGAATGACATATACACATATATATATATATATATCATTCGCAGACAGTACTGTTTCGCTGTATCACAGCTCCTCAGTACTACTAGACAACTGGATGAAGCCCAGATCGAAACCCAACTGATTTGGTGTAAGTCAGAGCAGCTAGTACAGAGCCATCTTTACTCTACAGAATGAGTCAGCCAAATCTAGCGTATTGTTTTTACAAACGTAGACAAACGCCAAGCAGCCATAGTGCTCCATTCATTATACTGAAGAGCTTCGCATATATAGATTAAATAATTAAGGAAAAGTCAACTTTACGGTTCAATGACTATAATTTATTTCACCAGAAAATATATTTTTCGTGGTTTATCATATATATATATATATATATATATATATATATATATATATATATTGTCTGTTTTTAAGTATCTCTGTTTTTTGCTTTTTTGTATAATAGGCACAAAAATATTTTTGTCTGTCTCATGATATAAGCTCCAACTTTCGTTTGCATTCCTGAAGAGAGCATCCAATTGTCAGGAAACGTCATCAATATCCATTGTAAACGACATATATAAATACATGATGATAACAAAAAAAAAAATCATTGAAAATGACTTCATCTCCTCACCGAACTTATCTCGTAAAATTTATGCACGTCCATAAAATTTATGCATGCAAGAAAGAAAAATTCAGGACACAGGTTCTTATATCGCTTCTGTGCGTGCTTCCAGGAATATAAGGAAAACTCTTTTTTTTTCTTTTTTTTCCAAGATTCCAGGATTTTGCTTTAGTCTACTGTCACAAACACGTTCCCACTCGTCAACAGAATAATTTGCATTTCACAATAAGCGAAACGATAAAATACCTCAGAAAAATGGCCACATAACAAGAATTCTCCATGTAACTTTATTAATACGCATTACTTTTTACTGAGTCAATATAAATAATGCACAACAACTGACGTACGTATACATGGTCTTATGCTGCAGATGATCGTGTATTTCCGACCGACGCCAGCAAGCGTTGGTTGAACACAAATAAACTACTAGAATTTCGAAGGCTGATTTTCAAATCAGATTGCATGAAAAATCTTCCCAAAATTCTACATCCAAAAAAATCTACATCGGTTCTGGTGGTATGAAAAGAAAACTACAAAACATATCAATTCGCCATTTGATCTCCTTCGAAGTAGTCCCCTACTGAAGCTGCACATTTTATCCAGCGTTGTTTCTATTCATGGAAGCATTCCTGGAAATCCTTTTTTTATATATATATACGATGACTGATAAAAAAAAATTATCGATACTTGCGCTATAAAAGGAAAACTACAATACATAGGAATTCGGCATTTAATCTCCTTCGAAGTAGTCTCCTTCAGAAGGCACATACTTTAACCAGCATCGTCTTCATTCACTGATGTATTCTTGGAACTCCTTTTTGAGTATAGCGAGTAGCTGCCTCTTGGATTTCTTCGGCGACATGAAATGTTCCTTTCAAGTGAGATTTTTAGAAAGAGAAAAAAGTCGTATGGTGTGAGATCTGGGGAATATGGTGGTTGTCTGGGTGATATTGTAGCTGGTCGCTACTGCTTCACAAACTATAGTGAAACATATGTGATGTAGTAAGATAACCACACTCTACAAACTTTCCTTAATAGCACACTGAGGTAGACAACGGAAGCGAGCAAGAACGTTATAGATTAGCGTTCATGTTCGACCGATTTCAAAGTCAATCTGTGCGATTCCCATCTGCGTACTTTAACTTCGTCACCATAGCAACATCCCTGAAACTTTTAATCAGACCTCGTATATATATATATATATATATATATATATATAATTATTTATTCGAAAATTATAACATAATTATGTTATAAAATCACTACAAAAATAGTCTTATCAAGTGATCGTGTTGAATGTAGAATACATTCAACACCATCACTTGATAAGACACCAGAAGTGTTGAAACAAAATGGCTATTTTTGTAGTGATTTTATAACATATTTATGTTATAATTTTCGAATTAATAATTATATTTGCTCTACTCTGTATTGAGCACTCTTTTAAGAATAGTATTTGTTGGTTATTGAAATTTATTCCGCATACACCAATCTTATACTTATATATATATATATATATATATATATATATATATATATATATATATATATATATATATATTTATTCAAACATATAACGTTAAATTTAACTGAAAACAAATGCCTATTATGTTTAATAATGAGCCGGTCTAAGCTTCGTATATTTGCTTTAGTTTCGGGACAAAAATAAAGACAAAAATCGTCCAACATTTGGATATTTTTATTATACTATTCCTCGATCTAAGCTTTCGGCTCACATCAACCATCATCAGAGTGGTTATATGAACATTACAGCAGTGATGTTCACCATCAAAGATGACATCCTGTTATGTGTACATAGAAGTTTGGTCGTAAATTTGTAATGCGGTAAGGTATATTATCAACACAACCATATACAGGGGATAACGATATATATATATTTATATATCAAGAACAATTTTGTAGGGAAGATTTATGAAAAAAGCAATCGTGTGACTCGATACTTCTTCCTTTTGGACTTCATTGGACTAGGCTTGTTTACGTTGATACAACTACGCATGCGCTTGAACATGAGACGCTGGCAAATTTAAATTGAATTTTTTCTAATGAGTTTGGGGTATATAATCGAGCCAGTTTAGTTTCTTTTTCTCTTTCCATCAGTTTTGTTGTTAAATATCCCCCATTGTAATAACAGAAGATCTGTCAAGAATGGTGAAACGTTGCAAGAACTTGAATGCAAATTTACTGTGGGCGAACGAGCGAATTCGTCATAGTGAATCTTTTCTCCTCTAGGCAATTTTATATCAAAATTATGGTCAGTCTCGTTACGATTAGGACCTAATGCATTTAATGCATTGTTTTTGAAATATTCCTTTTTTCTTCAAATAAACTTTTATTTGAACTTCTTAAAGTTTCTCCAATGTATTCTTTCTAGCAATCCTTACAGGTGATAGAGTAAATTTCTCCATCAAGTTTTGGCGTTTTATATAGAATAAGTCTTTTATTGTTTTAAATGTAGTTGTGGCAAATTTTATGCTGAGTTTAAATAAATTCTTTTCATTTGTAGTTGTGACAGAGTTAGTGGGTAGAATTATATCATCTTTTTTAATTCTTTGGGTTTGTCAGGAATGGCGTTTTTCTATTTTGGAATATATTATGAGCCTTTTGTTTCTCATTGAATATGAAATACTTTGGGTATTGGGGAGGCTTGAAAGTGCTTTCAATATATTTTTCCTCTTCGTGTAAATACTGAGGGCTGCAAATTCCGAGTGCTCTTAAGTAGAATCCGATGATTATTACAAATTTTAATTTGTAGTTATGATGGGAATAGAAATTGATTAGATCATGTTTATTTTTTTATTACTGGTTAAGATCAGAATAATTTTTTCCTCTATCATGTATTGTTATTATTGAGAAGAATGCCAATTCTATTATCATTAAGATTTGTTATATTAAGAACATTTAAAGCATTGTATTTCTTTGGGTATTGGAGGGGCTTGAAAGAGTTTTCAATATATTCTCCTCTCGGTGTAAGTACTGAGGGCTGCAAATTTTGAGTGCTCTTAAGTAGAATCCAATGATTATTCCCAATTTTAATATCTAATTATGATGGGAATAGAAATTGATTAGATCAGGTTTATTTTTTTGCTATTGGTTCAGATGAGAATAATTTTTTCCTCTGTTATTTATTATTATTATTATTGAGAAGATCGTTAAGACTTTTTATGTTAAGAACATTTAAAGCATTGTATTTGTTTGATCAGTTGTACATTGACATGAATAATTCAACTTTATAACATTGAGGTGTTCTATGTGTTATGAAAGAGGTCGCCATTTTCGAAATTGTAGGAAAAGAATTTCGATTTGTAAGAATAGTCAATGTATTCCTCTTTCAAATATTTTAACAACAACAATACTAAAAATGTCCTCATATATTTTATTATAATTTTATACTTTTATGTTATTATTTATTTTGGTTTCTATAATAATAATAATAATAATAATAATTTGGTACATTTGATGACGAACTGTTTACACCGACAATAATACACAGGGTGTGATCGGTAAATTTTCACCATTTTATATTTTTTTTTAATTTCGCGCATGCGCTTTGATTGTTGCTTATTTCCTCGACCGCACAGTATAGCAGAGTCAGTTGGGCACCGTCTGTGAGAAAAAGAGCCCCGTCAGAAATTTGGAAACTGCGTGCTGTACTGCTTGGCATTCGCACCGGGAGATCCAACACGAACATTTAAGAGTGTTGGGGTGTTAATCTGAGGACGGTGCAGAGGATTCGGAAAGAGTTGGATGAGTTTAATGGTGATTACGAAGAAATCTCATTCTGATCGTTCTGATAAGAAAACTCTCGAATTTGTTGAGGCCTTTAGTCTCAACATGAAGACCTACATCAAGTTCCTTAAGGAAGTAGTGCTCTTCTGGATCAAGAGGGCGGCTGCTGGAAGACCCTATGTTTGACAACGGGACTCTGCACCATGCCATATAAGCAGGAGAATCTAGTAATGTCTGTCAGACAATTCCTGCGACTACATCACCCGTTACATCCGGCTACCTAACTTCCCAGGCTGCAACCCCCTTGATTATTACGAGTGGGACGCAGTTGAGCGAGAGACCAAAAACAAAAAAAAAAACTTCTTGTAACACTGAATGAACTGAAGGCAAGAATTATGGCAGCATTTACCAACTTAAACAAGGAGATCTCCCAGAAGATATGTAGGAGATTTCTAAGTCGTCTGGAGGCGATTTCATTGAATAAATTTACTCTTTAATATTTTGAGATATTTTTGTGTAATTTTGGTAAATATATCTGTTAAAATGAGATGTCAGTATTATTTTCATTTTTGTGGTAATTTAGACGACAATTTACCCATCGCGCTCTGTATATATATATATATATATAGTATGTGGATACCCATGTTTGAATAGACCTTCTGAATGTTTTTTTTTATTTTTTTATTTTAAACAGTATCACTAGTAGCCTGCATAATCAAGACAACTAAAAAGTGACACTCTTTGTCATGGTTTGAACCTGCGTGCCCCTTCGTTGAAAAAAAGCCGCTATCAGATCCGGAGTGCGTTATATCGCTCGGCTACAGGAAGATGACGCCCGAAGATGTGGAATATATATATATATATATATATTTATGAATAAACATGACAATAGGAAAACTGGTAATTGCTGACGCGTTTCGTCCAATGTGGACTTTATCAAAGCAAAATTTTGCTTTGATAAAGTCCACATTTAGTCCTATTGTCATTTTTATTCATAAATATTGTCTTCTCTACCGATTAAATCGGAGAAATTTTCATATATATATATATATATATATATATATATATATATATATGTGTGTGTGTGTGTGTGTGTGTGTGTGTGAGAGAGAGAGAGAGAGAGAGAATTCCTTGACATCTTCTATTGGGAACATAAAACCAATGATGTTTGTGTTGAAAAGTGTTGAAAGTTTTGTGGGCCACCAGGAACCTCTTCTCGCCACTGTCAAACGGAGAAAAATGGCGTGGTCTGGACACGTTACAAGGAGCACGACAGCCTGTGCAAGACCATCATGCAAGGCATCGTTTGAGATGGACGCAGAGGAGAGCGCCAACGCAAAAATCAGGTTAGACAATGTCAAACAATGGACAAGTATGACTATACCAGAATTGCTGATGGCTGCCGTTGATAGACCGTTGGGGAAAAGATTCAGTGCGACTTTTGCATTCGGATCCTCGCCACCCCCTACGATTACAAAAGTCAAGATGATAATGATGATGATGATGATGATGGTGATAAGACACTGACTTAGAAAAAAAATCATTAGCATTATACATAGAATCAATAATTATTAACACCTACGCAAAGAGAATAATAATAATAATAATAATAGTAATAATAATAATTAACTAGAAATTACCAAATAGAATTTTCTAATACTAGTTTTGCTATGCAGTAAATAAATGACGACATATTTTATCAAGTTTTAACTTTCTATTGCGAACAAAAAACCAAAGATATTTGTGCGAAAAATGGTTGAAAGTTTTGTGGGCCACCAGGAACCTCTTCTCGCCACTGTCAAACGAAGAAAAATGGCGTGGTTTGGACACGTTACAAGGAGCACGACAGCCTGTGCAAGACCATCATGCAAGGCATCGTTTGAGGTGTATGTAGGGGAGAGCACCAACGCAAAAATCAGGTTAGACAATGTCAAACAATGGACAAGTATGTCTATAACAGAATTGCTGATGGCTGCCGTTGATAGACCGTTGGGGAAAAAGATTCAGTGCGGCTTCTGCATTCGCCACCCGACTACGATTACAAAAGTCAAAGGGATTATGTCATATATATATATATATATATATATATATATATATATATATATATATATATATATATATATATATATATAGTGATGTTCGATAAAAGTGACTCACCTGATTTTATTTACTAAATGTTCTCTTCTCCGATGAAGCGAAAGTTGAGCTAAATTCAAAGGATAAGCGATCTAAAATCTGAAGAATAAGCCTTGAAAGCTCTTTAAAGTTAGCAGTAAGTATTGTCAAGCATCCGTTCAGTATAATGTTCTGGGGATACATGAGGATTTTCGGCATCCGATCATCACTCATTCTGATAACATGACTAACCCATCTGAACTGTAATTGAATCAAAAAGGATTCGATACCACATACGCCATATATATATATATATATATATATATATATATATATATATATATATATATATATATATATATATATATAAATAAAAAAAATATGTTGTAGTGGTTCCAACGAGAGAAAAGTATGTATATTAAAAAGAAGAGAAGAGAGGTGCCGCAAACGTTTTTGGTTGTAATGTGGATTTATTTAGAAAAAATATTATGTTTTGTTTTACATAATTTCACGACACGTGTTTCTGGTCTCGCGACTGTCTTCAGGTAAAAGTGGAGATTTCCACATATCATTAAAAATAATAATTAATTTTTCCTCATGTTCAATGTTAAATATTCTCGATATGAGACATGTTCTGTTTGTGTGTTGGTAATCTGAATTTCCCTCTTGAAATGGCAATGAAGAGTTCTGCGTGAAGGGTCATAAAACAATTAAGGTTGGTCCAGCGAGATGATAATTTAGTTATCGGCATTTTATCTTTTAATGTTTTACTGACCCCTATGTGCTCTTGGATCTGTTTCCATTTTGGTGCGTTTCTGTCAGCATGCGTGTATATATGCGTGCGTATATATTCCCCTCCATACATATACTGTTTTACTACGAGGAATTTGTAAATTTATTTGTACCTATACACGCATACACACCTATATATAGTTTCTTAGTATCCTTCTTAAAGGAAGAAAAAAAATTACCATATTGATGCATATTCATTTTATTCCAAGGCTTTATGACAATTCTGTGTATGATACAGGTTCGATTCCTGTCGGAGGACACATTTTCTGTGAAATTTCTCTGACATTCAAGCCGGTAAATGTAATTAATACTGTTTATTATAAAAAGCATTTACTTAAATATCCAATATATTTATTTAAAATTTGTACGTTATAAAAAATAACGTCTAAACAGAAAATATATTAAAATAAGCTTATGTGCATATATATCCTATTTCAGTTTTTATTTATTTATTGCTACGTTAGAGAATCAAAATCCAAGTCGTAAAGAGGAGTGGCTACGTCCATTTTGTTTTTGCCATAAAAGAGATATATTGTCTCATCCCGTATTTATTACAGAATCGATAAATCAAACATGTTAACTGCTTTCTTTTTTCTTTATCGACGAGTGAATTGTTAACGTAGCATCAGGTTTTTCTATATCCTGTTCTTCTTGTTCTGCGTTTTCATAGTAACATCAGTTTCCTCAACTTTAATATAAACAGCGTTTCTTGGGGATAAGTAAACGAACAATGCTGTGGAGTTTATACAAATGTCGCAAGTGCAAAACAAAGTATTATCTTCCTACGACATTCGAAGCGCCTTTTTACAAGCGTCTCCTCCATTTTATACCAGAACGCCATAACAACTGCACTTTTAGAGCAGTGACGTTAATCGAGTCAATACACACAAATAGAAATTGACATGTGACAAAGTTAAGCCAGGATTTATTTAACCTTTACAGCGAGGTGATCCTAAGAAAATTAAGTCCGGCCGTAATTTGTAATCGTCAAGAAAAAATCTTAACAGCATAACATATGCAAATGGCAGGGTTTTGATAGCCATCGCAGAAAGGAAAATTCCATTTTAAGTTAGTGAAAGAAAGTTGTAAGAGGGGACTAATCATCAGTTCTTAGAATAAAGAATTTCTTGTTGTCATTATGAGGAACAGGATAAGGTGCAATAATTTACAGTGTGATTTGGGAACGAGCGACTGAATAGTGTGTTAGACAAAGAGTGGGAGAATAATGACATTCAGGCATCTATCTACCCACTGTTTCAATTTGCTATCTATCTATCTATCTATCTATCTATCTATCTATCTATCTATCTATCTTTATATATATATATATATATATATATATATATATATATATATATATATATATATATTACATGAATCATTCATACAAAAAACAGATATAGAAGTTAATGATTTAAATGTTTTTATGTATGAATAATTCATGTAACTTAAACTGAACTGCACCACATACTTGATATATATATATATATATATATATATATGTAAGCAAATGTAAATGGATATAAATCCGACAGAATGAAGAAAAATTTTTGGAAAAAAAACAAACAAAAATCCTTAAATGCAATTATGTTGTTTAAAATGAATGAAATGTCGACGTCTGACGTTTCGGTTTAATAAACCTTTTTCAAGACAATATTCATTACAATTCAGTTCAATTTAACAAAGACGATGGACATAAAAAACAAGTCTTATCTAAAACAGATAACTGAAAATTTTTAAAATGATCAGCCTTCCGTCTAACATGGTCACGCCGTCGTCACATGGGCGACGCTTTCAAAACGTATTCCTAAAAATTTGTGATTATTTTGAAATGAAAAAGAAAATGAAAAGAATTCTATTAGGATCTAAAATTTTTATGTGTATGCTTGTCGAGCATTAATCTCGCTAAAAAAGGGGAAATATTAAAGAAACCAGGTCTAGTATAGACCGTGCGTGAGATGGATATTATACCTGCTTCATAAATCCTCCTGAGATTTTTATTATGAAAATATTTTAATACTTTCACGGAGTCGAAATCGAAATTATGACCTGCTTTAGTTGTGTGTACAACTAAAGCATTGTTAAAATTTCCGAGGCGAATATCTCGTTTATGTTCGAAAACACGAGATTTTACGGACCTACCTGTTTCACCCACATATTTTAGGTCACAGTTTTTGCATGATATTTGATAGATGCAAGCATCGGATGTAATATGTTGTCTGCTGGTGCTATTTAATAAACTACGGATAGTCCTAGTAGGTAATATAGTAGTTCTAATTTTTAATGCATTTAGATTATGAGAGATACGTTCGGTCAAATGGTTATTTGGTAAAAAGATGCGACCAAACGAAATATTATCAGAGACAACTGAAATTGTATCTTTCATTGATGTAGTTGTAGTGGCCTTCGAGGTGTCATTTTGCGCTGATGAGTGAATTTTCAACGCTTTATTTTTAGCTCTCTGTAATAATTGTCTCGGATACGAAAGATTTGAAAAGGTATCCTCAATATATGTGAATTCATCATTTAAATATTTTGATGAGCAGATGCGAAGAGCCCTTAAACAGAATCCAATAACAATACCCCTCTTAGTGTTAGTATCATGGTGTGAGTAAAAATGTAAATAGTCATTTTTACATGTAGGTTTACGATATACTTTGAATTCTAATTTATTTTTATTTTTAATGAGTAGTATGTCTAAAAAAGGTAAAGAATTATTAGATTCAAGTTCATAGGTAAATTCTATAGTAGGTTCTATTCTATTTAATCTATCAGTAATCTCGTTTAAATCATGCTTATGTGGGTAGATAAATAAAATGTCATCGATGTATCGAAAGTAATGTGTATCAGGTGGAATGACATCTTTAAAAGGTCCAGATTCAAGAAATTCTAGAAATATGCATGCTAGGAATCCAGAGAGAGGACTCCCCATCGGTAAACCAAATTTTTGTTTATAATAAATATTATTATATTGGAAGAAACAATGTGAAGTGCAAAGGATGCATAATTTGATGCATTTCGAGATAGAGATAGGTAGCTTAAAGTCAATTTTCTTAAGGTGGTTCTCTAATTGTTTAATGCATTTATCAACAGGTATATTAGTATATAAAGATTTAATGTCTAAGCTAGCTAGTGATTTGTTATCTATATCAATATTTCTCAACTTATTTAGAAGAGAGCCTGAATTCTTTATATGTGCGTTACTTACGGTGTTGTTTATGTCCATCGTCTTTGTTAAATTGAACTGAATTGTAATGAATATTGTCTTGAAAAAGGTTTATTAAACCGAAACGTCAGACGTCGACATTTCATTCATTTTAAACAACATAATTGCATTTAAGGATTTTTTGTTTGTTTTTTTCAAAAAATTTTCTTCATATATATATATATATATATATATATATATATATATATATATATCGTATTTACGATTCCTATGGAATAAATTATGACCATGGAATATTAGTGTTTAAGCCTTTTATTATATATATATATATATATATATATATATATATATATATATATATATATATATATATATATGTATGTATATATATATATATATATATCAGTCTTTCTATTATCTATCACATTCTACATCTATCTATATATCGAGTTAGCTATCACATTGCACATCTATCTATCTATCTATCGTCCATTCATATCTATCTATCTATCTATCTATATATATATATATATATAAGTCTTTCCATTATCTATCACATTCTACATCTATCTATCGATCTATCTATATATCGAGCTAGCTATCACATTGCGCATCTATCTATCTATCTATCTCAGTCTGTTCATATCTATCTATCTATCTATATAATTATAGTCATATCTATGTTTATCTATCTATCTATCTAATTCTAGTCAAATCTATCTATCTATCTATCTATCTATCTATCTATCTATCTATCTATCTCAGTCTGCTCTTATCTATCTTTTTCTTTCTGTCCATATCTATCTATCTATCTATCTATCTATCTATCTATATAAGTCTCTACATATCTAACCATGTATCCAAGTCTCCCGGAGTCAAACTAAAGTAAGTATAAAATTTAAATGTCTGTAATTTGTTTTAATACAGGACCGTAAATCTATTATTGAAATCTGAAGGTGCATTGGAGTAATGAAAGATGTCTTTCTCAAGCTAAACACAGTATTAAGAAACAGGAAAATGCCGTAGCCAACAAAGAAAAAGATATGTTAAGCCGCTTTGCAATATCAGTTCTCCTATGGCAGTGAATGCTGCATAATTTCCTTACAGATGAAGAAGAAACTTGTGACAACAGAGAAGTTGGTCTACAGAAGGATGCTGAGAATACCATGGAATGAGCATGTGAATAATGAGGACGTTTTAAAGAAAATGCAAAAAAAATGCACACTTAATTTGAATCTGAAATAGATATTTGAACTTTATTTAGCACTTTACTCCAATTGGCTCATTCGCTTGCTTAAACTCAACGTTGATTCTGATTCCACAGAACTGGGTTGGATGTGAAAAAGTATTTGTTGTTAACATTCTTTTTTCATTCGGTTTTTCCAGTTACGAGTCCTTATTTTAAAGCTGATCGTTTTGTGTTCATTTTGCTTAGTTCTTTTTTGTAACAGATTTAATGTTTAGTAGAGAGCTTAGAAAAAATTCGCAGTGTGAGATAGGCAAGAAGTAAGGCATGTAGCAACATCAGCACGGCAAAGGGCACTCCTTTAAAGGCAAGGAAGGGCAAAAATATTTTAAGTCAAGTGATAGCGATTGCTGTATGAGTCAAGCACGGGCAACGCCGGGCCATGCTGCTAGTATATATATATATATATATATATATATATATATATATATATATATATATATGCTTTTTGAATTTGTAGGTCTGATGAATTGGATTGTGATTACGGTTCCAATGTAATAAATTATAACCATGGAATATTAGTGATGGAGCCTTTCATATATATATATATATATATATATATATATATATATATATATATGGAGTTTGAACTTACCTGGCACATGTCAGAGGGTATCCCCCAGACGAGGCTCTGCCCGAAGGGCAGAGTCTCGTCTCGAGAAACTGACTCCGTTTTTACGTGGTCTAAGAGGAATTTTTGCCCGAGCCTACAAGCTCGGATACCCCACTTTAAAACTCGGCCAAGCTAGTCAGAGCCGGTCCAAGGTAATCGTAACCGTGATACCACCAGCACAAGGACGATGCCCTATGCCAGGTAAATATCAATCATCATGGCGTATGTTTTGGTTTGGAATGATGTTTATTGTTTTAATATTAGACGATATTGTTGGGTTAGTTCATTATTAATAAGGAGGGGGTTGATGTTTATCATTTGGAGGATTAGTTATTAAATATGTTAAAGATGTTTCTGCCTCTAAAACAGCGCTGTTGTTCGCCTGGTACCCTCAGCATCCTTTTGCAGAACAACATTTTTGCTACTTCAGATCTCTTCATTTTTGAGGAGACTTGTTCGACATGCACAGGCGGGCAGATATCACTCAACTGTTCAATATTCTTTCCTTTTTTTTTTCTAACGAAGTTTTTTTTTTTCTGTCTCTTAATACACTCCTTAGCTTCGGATAGTCATCTTTGCCTATCCCAATGCCTTTTCGGATTTCAGTTTCACACTTTTCGTCCTCTCTTAGAACACTTCCCAGATATTTAGATAGACATAATTTTTTATTAATAACAGAAATCTACATCGTTTACATTGCGCGTTGTATTGTATTATTCTATCCCAGGGAATATTTGTCTGAAAACTATAGGAAGGCGTGTTTAAGTGGATTGTAAATGTCATGGAGGCAATATAAAATAATATTATTAACTACTACTACTACTACTAATAATAATAATAATAATAAGAAGAAGAAGAAGAAGAAGAAGAACAACAACAACAACAACAACAACGGGATTTCATTTTCCTCTTTTTATTACAGTATCATTCATATCTATTTTAACAAGAGTGGGGGCGGGGCGTCGGCCGCTTCAGCATAATAAGGAGCAAAGGTCACATAAAGGTCGAAAACTATTTAGCCGCGCCGATAGAATCTTTAATTCTAATGCCTTTCATGAAAAAAATAAATAAATAAAAATGATCTTCTTTCCAAATGAAAAAGATTTTCCTCGTGGAGAGGTCCTCAGTACTTTTGAGCAAGATGGACAGATGAAAACAACGCCTAGCATACTTAGCGAGCTTGAATAAATGGATGAGGGAGCATGGCTTAGGAAGTAATAAAAAAAAAATTATTAAGATCTACAAACGACAGGAGTTTGTGGAGAGCCATGATCGCCAACGTCCTGAAGGGACACGGCACATAGAAGAAGTATAATGAGCGTGAGTAAATGGATGGCGGAACAGGGCTTAGGAGAAATAAAAAAGACAAAATTTATTATGGTCTACAAAGGATAGGAAATTGTGGAGAGCCATGATCGCCAACAGCCCTATAGGGACACGGCACATAGAAGAAGAAGAATGAGATTGAGTAAATGGATGGCGGAACAGGGCTTAGGGAAATAACAAAAAAGACAAAATTTATTAAGATCTACAAAGGATAGGAAATTGTGGAGAGCCATGATCGCCAACGTCCTGTAGGGACACGGCACATAGAAGAAGAATAATGAAATTGAGTAAATGGATGGTGGAAGAGGGCTTAGGAGAAATAACAAAAAGACAAAATTTATTAAGATCTACAAAGGATAGGAAATTGTGGGGGCCATGATCGCCAACGTCCTATAGGGACACGGCACATAGAAGAAGAATAATGAAATTGAGTAAATGGATGGTGGAAGAGGGCTTAGGAGAAATAACAAAAAGACAAAATTTATTAATATCTACAAAGGATAGGAAATTGTGGAGAGCCATGATCGCCAACGTCCTGTAGGGACACGGCACATAGAAGAAGAATAATGAAATTGAGTAAATGGATGGTGGAAGAGGGCTTAGGAGAAATAACAAAAAAGACAAAATTTATTAAGATCTACAAAGGATAGGAAATTGTGGGGGGCCATGATCGCCAACGTCCTATAGGGACACGGCACATAGAAGAAGAATAATGAAATTGAGTAAATGGATGGTGGAAGAGGGCTTAGGAGAAATAACAAAAAAGACAAAATTTATTAATATCTACAAAGGATAGGAAATTGTGGAGAGCCATGATCGCCAACGTCCTGTAGGGACACGGCACATAGAAGAAGAATAATGAAATTGAGTAAATGGATGGTGGAAGAGGGCTTAGGAGAAATAACAAAAAAGACAAAATTTATTAAGATCTACAAAGGATAGGAAATTGTGGAGGGCCATGATCGCCAACGTCCTGTAGGGACACGGCACATAGAAGAAGAATAATGAAATTGAGTAAATGGATGGTGGAAGAGGGCTTAGGAGAAATAACAAAAAAGACAAAATTTATTAAGATCTACAAAGGATAGGAAATTGTGGAGAGCCATGATCGCCAACGTCCTATAGGGACACGGCACTTAGAAGAAGAATATTGAGCTTGAGTTGGCGGAACAGGGCATAGGAGTTTTTTTTTAAGCGTTTCACCCCAAGCAAGGCGTGAAGCTACTAGGAAGCAAGGGGTTACAGAGAGTTGGAGCAAGAGCAAATAGGAGTGATAGCGGAAAGGATGAAGAGAAGGATAGGCATCTGGAGACGTCGATTGATATTACATTTGAATAGTTGGAGATTATAGATATCAGGGAAACAAGAAAAGGGGGGAGTTCCACAGGTGAAAAGTGAGAGACATGAAGCTATTGGAGTAGAAGAGACGGCTACATTTAACAGTTTCGGCAGTGAAAGGGTTTGATCGAGATGCCAGCCTAGTTGAGCGCTTAAATTCATGAAGTTTGGGAACCAGCGAAAGCAGCTCCTCGGAGCAGTTACCGTGAAAGTATTTGTGAAAAAAGACTGAGGGAGGCAACGGCACGTCTGTGAGAGAGAGACTGCAGACGAGATAAGAGATCAGGGCCAATTACATTGCATGTCCGTCTCTGGATTTTATCAAGAACCTTGAGACAAACAGAAGGGGCACCAGACCATATATGGCATCAATACTCCATGCAAGGGTGAATGGTTGATTTGTAGGATCGAATCCGGCGAGAAAATTTCCTGGCGCGGCACAGGGAGTCAACTTGTCTTTGCTGTGGACGAAGCTATTGACTCAATGTATTTGTTTCATCCCAGGTCAGCAGTCAATGTAAGGCCGAGTTGTCGCAAAGAGGAGCTCTCGAGAAGCTGAGCGTCAGATATTCTAATAACAAAAAAGACAAAATTTATTAAGATCTACAGGAAATTGTGGAGAGCCATGATCACCAACGTTCTGAAGGGACACGGCAGATAGAAGAAGAAGAATGAGCTTGAGTAAATGGATCTCGGAAAAAGGGCTTAGTATAAGTAACAAAAAAGACAAAATTTATTAAGATCTACAAAGGACAGGAAATTGTGGAGAGCCGTGATCGCCAACGTCCTGTAGGGACAAGGCACATAGTAGAATAATAATGAGCTTGAGTAAATGGATGTCGGAAAAGGGCTTAGGAGAAATAACAAAAATGATAAAATTTATTAAGAACTACAAAGGAGACGAAATTATGGAGAGCCATGATCTCAACGTCCTGCGGGAACACGACAAAGAAGGACCGTGATATTTGGGAAGGATATTAGAATAATCTAGAACCTACAATCACTGCAAACCGCCTGTATACGGATAGAAAATGGATCCAGCAGATATACAAAAATAGAAAGAGGTGTAAGACAAGTATGTGTCTTCTCGCCGGACTCATTAAGCTTATACAGTGAGATAATTAGAAGTCCTCACTGGATTTATTATTGTCATTCACAATCTTAACAACATAAGATATGCATTTGACACAATGTTGATAGCAGACGTAGAAAGAAAACTACAAGATCTCCTGCAGAAGGCTGTGAAGGAAAGCAAGAAGAAAGGACTAAGTACCAAGACAGAATGCATAAATGCTAGTAAAAGACTATTCTAACTTATAAATTACAAATGGGAGGTACCAAAAACAAACAATAATTTAAATATCTAAGAAGTGTTTTATTTGGGAACTAAGTGCGACACTGAAATCCGAAAGCGCATTGGGATAGCGAAAGATGCCTTCCAAAAGCTAAGCAAAGTATTAAGTACCGGAACAATTTCTTTAGAAACAAAGAAAAGAGTACTGAACTGTTATGTAATATGGGTCCTCCTATATGGCAGTGAATGCTTGATAATCTCCTCACAGATGAAGAAGAGACTTGAAGCAAGAGAAACAAAGAAAAGAGTACTGAACTGTTATGTAATATCAATCCTCCTATATGGCAGTGAATGCTGGACAATCTCCTCACAGATGAAGAAGAGACTTGAAGCAACAGAAACAAAGAAAAGAGTACTGAACTGTTATGTAATATCAATCCTCCTATATGGCAGTGAATGCTGGACAATCTCCTCACAGATGAAGAAGAGACTTGAAGCAAGAGAAACAAAGAAAAGAGTACTGAACTGTTATGTAATATCAATCCTCCTATATGGCAGTGAATGCTGGACAATCTCCTCACAGATGAAGAAGAGACTTGAAGCAACAGAAACAAAGAAAAGAGTACTGAACTGTTATGTAATATCAGTCCTCCTATATGGCAGTGAATGCTGGACAATCTCCTCACAGATGAAGAAGAGACTTGAAGCAACAGAAACAAAGAAAAGAGTACTGAACTGTTATCTAATATCAGTCCTCCTATATGGCAGTGAATGCTGGACAATCTCCTCACAGATGAAGAAGAGACTTGAAGCAAGAGAAACAAAGAAAAGAGTACTGAACTGTTATGTACTATCAGTCCTCCTATATGGCAGTGAATGCTGGACAATCTCCTCACTGATGAAGAAGAGACTTGAAGAAAGAGAAATGTGGTCCTGCAGATGGATGCTTAGAATATCATGGATCGAACATATGCGGAACGACAAAGGTTTTGAGAAAATGGAAACAAAAAGGACACTTATACTTAACATAAGAAAGAAATAATTGAGATTTCTAGGGCACATAATAAGGAAAGAGGGAACGGAAAAACTGATACTCACAGGACATATCGAAGGCAAGATGGCTAGAGAAAAAACATCACATAACCAACCTACCGAGTTTAAGTAATTAGATGACGAAGCGATTTTTAGGAGAGATAATAAAAAGAAAACATTATGAGCTAAAAAGTTTAGAAAATTGTAGAGAGCCATGGTCACCAACGTCCTGGACACGGCAAGATATATATATATATATATATATATATATATATATATATATATATATATATATATATATATAAATATATGGATATAAATCCGATAGTATGAAGAAAAATATATACGGAAAAAACAAACAAAAATCCTTATATACAATTATGCTGTTTTAATGTTAATATGTCAATGCATGTTGTATTGATAATGTTATAATTCATGAATATGTCCTGAAGATGGTTTATTAGACCGAAACGTCCGACGTTGACATATTAACATTAAAACAGCATAATTGTATATAAGGATTTTTGTTTGTTTTTCCGTATATATTTTTCTTCATATATATATATATATATATATTAAAGACATTTTTTTTATGTTTAACGTTGTTATTTATAGATACAAGTATTTAAGCAAATGCTCTGTTTATGATAAACAGTATTAAATAACATTTACCGGCCTGAATGTCCGAGAGATTTTCATAGAAAATATTCGTTCTTTGACAGGATATGAAAATCTCTCGGACATTCAGGCCGGTAAATGTTATTTAATACTGTTTATCATAAACAGAGTATTTGCTTAAATACTTGTATCTATAAATAACAACGTTAAACATAAAAAAAGTCTTTAATAAATAAATTGACGGACCTGGTCCATTTCTTAACATATATATATATATATATATATATATATATATATATATATATATATATATATATTTTAAAAAAGGGCTCAATACAATGTAGAGCAGTATTAAGAATATTAATAAGAATGCTTTATTAAACCAAAGATCCGAGTTAACGGTAAATTTTAAACACAGTCTACCTTTTACCTTACAATTCACTTAGAATTTGACAAAGCTTTTTTCTCAGATTTTAGTTGAAGTGTGTTGCCCCATATATTTCATATCTTTTTATTCGTAAGAATAATATGGATTTAATATAATTTCCTGGTAGTACTGGTAACATCTTGTACGGATGTATTGGTATTTGGTTAGTATTTTTTACATTTTGCATTGATTGGTTATTGATATTAACATCTTACATAGTAAACAGTAGCATATTAATTTACCAAGTAATTCTATACGTTTAAATTATTTGCTGATTTCTTAAAGAAGCTATTTATTTATCGACTATAAAAAATTTATATCGCATATATCTTGTTTAGTATTTGGTTAAATTACCATTTCATCTCATTTTTTCTTAGGAAATGACATAGTCTAGTGTCTATAATATGTATCCATTAACACCCGCTCCTGCTGCCATTGACTGCCAGTCTATGGGTCATGACCCATTTATGGAAAATAATTTCTTAATTTCTGCTTCTTCGCTTAGTTTAAATTTAACGTAGGTCATATTCGATTGATCTGAGTAAAGCCGACAAATTTTATAACCCCTGCCTTTTCCTTTTTTGTTTCATAAAGGAGGTTACATATTGCTTTTAAATCTAAATAACCTCGTTCACTAGCCAGTAATTTACAATCATCTGATGAGATGCATTTGATACATATTGAAACACGACGTAATTGTGTAGCGATTTTGAGATGTTTTCAATGTAATATCCTAATATATATATATATATATATATATATATATATATATATATATATATATTACAAGAATCATTCATACAAAAATAGATATAGAAGTTAATGATTTAAATGGCGAGAATACATCTTCGCAAACAAATTTAATAAAGTACATTAACCCCAAACCTGTGGATGAATGTTATGATCCCTGTTTATAAATTCCAGTTGCATAAGGTCTTTTTTTAGTTTTTTACAAGCTTTCATCTGTTCATACAGACATCATCAGGTGTGGAAATAGATTTGTTTTTGTTTTTTACTTCTCGGTAATAACAGGACAACGAAAATATAGATGTAATCCGAAATATGTTTTTAGAAATGTGTTATTTTTAAATGTAAGACATTTTTTAGAGCGTGCGGTCACAACGCTGAGGTTGAATTTTTAAATTTTAAGATTGTGCGTTCTTGTACTAATAGGAGAATTCTTTTGTACTGGTAGGTTTTTCAGTCAATGTGGCATGAATTAAATTGCTCAATAAATACAAGAATGTCACAGTTATTATCTGAAAGTTGCACGTCGGATCAGTTATTTTAATATCAAGTATGTTGTGCAGTTCAATTTACATTACATGACTCACTCATGCAAAAAACAGATATAGAAGTTAATGATTTAAATGGCGAGAATACATCTTCGCAAACAAATTTAATAAAGTACATTAACCCCGAACCTGTAGATGAATGTTATGATCCCTGTTTATGCAACTGAAATTTATAAAAAAGCGAAAGCGAATTGAGTCACTGTCGATCACTGGGCGTGTTTCTAAAAATAAATACGCTAAAAATTCATATCTACCGTGCGCCGACGGCTTAATGGTTAGAATCTCCGACTGACACCAAGTCAGCCGGGTTTCGACCCTAGCTAGAGGCAACCGGATGTCTAACCGCACTGATGAGCTACGAAACAGTCTGTCTGTGGATGACGTTATATATATATATATATATATATATAAATTAGTTCAAACGGTATTGTAGTGGATACTTCATATTTGAAATATACGCCCCATTTTTTGTTATTGAACAGTGCATATAGTGTCGATTGGCCTTCGCATTCGAGAATTCTAAATAAAGAAAATATGTCCTTCGGCAGGAATCGAACTTCCGTCCCCTTTTGTAGAAGGGACTACCGTTTGATATAACATGCTTTATTGCACGACAATGAAGAGCTTCAAGGTAAGCCACACGCCTTTAAGCTAATTTTACCTGCATTTTCATTACTAAGATTTATCGAATGCGCAAACCGATAGACGGACATTTCTTGGAGAGTTTTATCATATACTAGCAGTAGAGCCCGGCGTTACCCGGGGATGTAACAGTAAGAGATAGATCAAGTATCAACCATCATAAAGACTGAAAAATAAAATTGACAAAGATTATTGTTTAATGTTGACGGACACGCATGTCTTAATTAGTTTTTTGTTTTGTTTTGTTTTTTCTTTGTTTTGTTTTTTTTACGAATTAGTCAAAGCCAAACTGAAACAAAAACATTGTTTTCAATCGTTATGAGTCTACCGATTGAATAGAATTTTATTATAAACAATTGTCTTGTAAATGGAATTTTAAAGCATTCTGAATGTAAAAATAAAAGAAAAAAAAAAGTGTGCAAGACAATAAAAACACTACCTGCCCCCCCAAGTGAAGTTTTGTTGAAATCGGTTTGAAAAACTTGGGAAATCCGATCCATGTATAAACGAACACACACACACACACACACACACACACACACACACACACACACACACACACCTGGATTTTTATAATAAGTATAACTCGATATGATTTGTCCCCCTTTTATTCTCGTGATGCCTCTTAATCGTGTTTTCAAATTGATTTCGTGCGAAAACAATTGTGTTTTTCCAATTTTGGGTGCTGTTAGAACTACTGCAAGGTAATTTTACGTAGTCTTGTGAAGTTGTGTTGAAAACGATTGAAAAATGTAGGAAATCCGATCCAATATATTACAGACACATACACACAATCTGCGTTTTATAAAAAGTAAGATTCAATAATAATGACAAAATTATCTCCTCTCTTCATAAACGTTCCTTAAAATTTTAACTAATTATGCCTAAACTACCTTGCTGGCTAATGGCAATCCTGGAGCTGGCATATTTTAATTCTTTTTGCCTAAACTACCTTGCTGGCTAATAGCAATCTTGGGACTGGCATCATTTAACTCTTCCTGCCTAAACTACCTGGACGGCTAGTGGTGATCTTGGGGATGGCATAGTTAAAAGTTAATTAACCCCTTCTCTGAAATATTTGACACAATGCACTATTTGTTTAGTGTTAGATGACCTTAACAGGAGTTCAGTTAAACCAAAGAAGTTATGAAACGATATACATATATATCTTACTTATTATAAAATGCAGATTGTGTGTGTGTGTGTGTGTGTGTGTGTGTGTGTGTGTGTGTGTGTGTGTGTGTGTGTGTGTACATTTATATATTGGATCGGATTTCCTACATTTTTCAACCAATTTCAACAAAACTTCACAGGACTGCGTAAAATTACCTTGCGGTGGTTCTGACAGCGCCAAAAATTGGAAAAGCACAATTGTTTTTGCACGAAATCAATTTGAAAACACGATTCTGTCACCAGAATGAAAGAGGGACAACTCATATCGAGTTATACTTATAAAACCCAGGTTGTTTGTGTGTGTGTATGTGTTCATTTATATATGCGATTGGATTTCCTACATTTTTCAACCGATTTCAACAAAACTTCACTCTTTTTTGGTAGGTATTGTTTCTTATTGTCTTGCACACTTTTTTCTTTATTTTTACATTCAGAATGCTTTAAAAATTCCATTTACAAGACAATTGTTTATAATAAAATTCTATTCAATCGGTAGACTCATAACGATTGAAAACAATGTTTTTGTTTGAGTTTGGGTTTGACCAATTCGTAAAAAAAAAACAAAAAAACTAATTAAGACATGCGTGTTCGTCAACCTTAAACAATAATCTTTGTCACTTTTATTTTTCAGTCTTTATGATGGTCGATACTTGATCTATCTCTTACTGTTATATCCCCGGGGAACACCGGGCTCTACTGCTAGTATATATATATATATATATATATATATATATATATATATATATATATATATGGAAGTTACTCAAAATAGAAATATTTTTCTTTCTTTGGCTTTGCAAACTAAGGTCTAAGAAGACAATTGTCTACACCTGCTACAACCAGATCCAGCCACAATGGATGGTTTAGTTATGTACAAGTTAGCGCCACATTCTTTCTGTGCAGTAGATGACTCAACTGACAATGAGGTGGTACGTCTCTGGGATTATGGCATGGTGAAAATAATACTCACGGTCAATGAGGAGGATTTCCTAAAGTGCAAAATTGTCCTTAAATATTTTTTTTTATTTAAATCTATTCTATAATGACGCTGTCATATGCTAGTTCAAAACTTTTTAAGTTAGGTCCTGCGGAGGACTAATTCGGTTTTAACACCCAAATTAACCTGAGAAAACAGGAAGGATAAGTTTGAAGAAATATCTTTGAATTCCTCACTACCTTTAATTTGGTTTGGTTTGGTTTGTTTTACGGTATATTAACCTCAATGGGTTATTTAATGCAGACAAGATATTTGTTTTCGAAAATGTGCAGCTGGTAATAGCTTTTCTTCAAAAATTTATTGCTGGTAATCATTTTTACAAAGTATTTCTGGGATTAAACCCATTTTTTAGACTTTCATGGTGTTTTCACCCTAGTTTGGGGTTAACTATTTACCCATAGTTGGGACCCTAACAGGTGTTACCACTTCGGGTTAGAGTGGAACTGAGTACAACAGCAATTAAGAGGTGGTTCCACGCTCCTGAAAACCTCCTGATCAGAGGCCTTGCTGTTGAACGTAGTTTATCGTGTTACCCAGGACGCGGATGTAGTTTATCGTCTTACCCAGGACGGTCAATACCTTTAAATTCCTCGAGTGAGGAACTTCAAAAGCTCATTTTAACTTCGATTCAGGTGAAAAGATCGATTTGGACGAAAGTCTGATTGCGTCTTAGTAGCTTTACTAACTTGCTTGGAGTGAAAGCGATTAAAAAGTGAGAGAAAGAGAGAGAGAGAGAGAGAGAGAGAGAGAGAGAGCGGAGAGGTCGATACTGAGAGTGTGAGAGATTGAGAGAGAATTTATATAAATGGAATTTAAACATTTAAATCTAAATAATTGATTCGAAAATCGAAGCTAAGAACCATTTTATTTCTTCGGATCGCATCAGTTACACATTGATTTTTAAAGAAATGGAAGGAAAAATGAAGGAATTTTATAGCAAAGTCGACAGAAACGACCAAATCGACTGCAACACGCTGAGTTTTTCATAAAAATATACATGCAAAATTGCACATAACATTTTGCAAATATGTAATTTATTTCGACTACATTCTTCTTCCTTTTTGTCATCTTCTTTTCTTCTTCTTCTTTCTTTTTCTTTTTCTTCTTCCTCTGCTTTCTTTTTCGCTGTCTTTTTTCTTTTTCTTCTCCTTCTTCCTATACTTCTTGTTCTTGTTCTTTGTTTTTCGTCTTCTTTCTTTTTATTCTTCTTCCTCTTCCTATTCTTTCTTCTTCTTTCTTTTTCTTTTTTTCTTCTTCTTCCTCTCTTTCTTCTACCACTTTCTTTTTCGTCGTCTTTCTTTTTCTTCTTTTTCTTCTTCTTCTTCCTCTTCTTCTTGTTTCTCTTCTTCTTGTTCTTCTTTCTTTTTCGTCTTCTTTCTTTTTCGTCTTCTTTCTTTTTCGTCTTCTTTCTTTTATTCTTCTTCCTCTTCTTTCTTCTTCTTTCTTTTCTTCTTCTCTCTTCATTTTCTTCTTATTTCCTTCTTTCTTCTACGTCTTCTTTCTTTTTCTTTCGTCTTCTTCCTCCTCTTCTTTCCTTTTCTTCTTCTTCTTCCTCTCCTTCTCCTTTCTTTTTCGTTGTTTTCTTTCTTTTGTTTTTCTTCTTCTTCCTCGTCTTCTTTTTCTTCTTCTTTCTTTTTATTCTTCTTCCTCTTCTTCTTGTTTCGCTTCTTCTTCATGTCCTTCTTTCTTTTTCGTCTTCTTTCTTTTTATTTTTCTTCCCCTTTGTTGTGTATGATACACCTAATTTACATAAGTGGAGTACCGACCATATAAATATGGGTTGGTACCGGAAGACGACGGAAGATTAAGAGATCGAATCCAGAGACTCTGCCCGACTGCGACTTAGTCAACCCATTCTGCAGGAACAGTCTTCCCAAGAATATACCAAAACTACCTGTAAATATTGTGTACCTTTTTTCATTGTTTCAATACATTTTGTTACGTACATTTTGTGTTGTATTATTATTATTCCATGCTTATTCAAGCTTCAACACCCTTCTTACTTCTTCTTCATTCTTTTCTTCTCTCTTCTTTTTCTTCTTTCTTTCTTTCTTTCTTTCTTTCTTTCTTTCTTTCTTTCTTCTTCTTCTTTCTTTTTATTCTTCTTTTTCTTTTTTCTTTCGACGGATTTGCACCAAAATTTACATGCACATGCTCCAAGTTAGCGGGAACGCCAAGACCGACGTTGCATTTCCCAACTCCCATCGATAGTGGAAATAATCGATTTTTGTCATGCTTCTACGGCAGTTTTCATGTAGTTTGCGGCCATTTTCTACTAGCCAGAGTGAGAGCCAACAGCTGACTGACACGAATGTTAACTAGCATGCTAGCATGCAAAATAAATCGATAACTGCATTCGTCACAAGTGGGAAAAATTTAAATCTGCATGGCACTTTACTCCAATTGGCACAGTCGCTTGCTTAAACTCTGATTCTGATTCTGCAGAACTGGGTTGGGTGTGAAAAAGTATTTGTTGTTAACATTCTTTTTTCATTCGGTTTTTCCAGTTACGAGTCCTTTTTTAAAGCTGATCGTTTTGTGTTCATTTTGTTTAGTTCTTTTTTCGTAACAGATTTAATGTTTAGTATAGAGCTTAGAAAAAATTTGCAGTGTGAGATAGGCAAGAAGTAAGGCATGTAGCAACATCAGCACGGCAAAGGGTACTCCTTTAAAGTCAAGGAAGGGAAAAAATATGTTAAGTCAAGTGATAGTGACTGCTGTATGAGTCGTAAGATTTTTGAATCAAGCCCGGGCAACACCGGGCCATGCATCTAGTATATATATATATATATATATATATATATATATATATATATATATATATATATATATATATATGTGTGTGTATGTATGTATGTATGTATATATATACGCGGTACTTAGTGGAAAGTACTCAATATCTATGATAGAGATAAAATATTCATTTGTATGGATAGTAGTTTGCAAATTTGTGTTTTACGCTTTAGTGTTAATCAGACAATTTGGTTTATTGTTTTTTTTTTAAGTGGATCTGTATTTGCTTATTTGTGTTTGATTATTTGTGTGTGGTGGAGGGGGAATTATCTATGTTTGCTTGTGATAACACTCTCACATACATAGACACACATATGTACATGTGCATGCATTTAAGTTCGTACAAACACATCCATATAAAACCTGACGCGCAGATACACATCCATACGTTCGAGCATACATGTATGTGTTTCTCCGTATATAGATAGATAGATAGATAGATAGATAGATAGATAGATAGATAGATAGATAATATTAGTGGTAAATATACATACATATGCAAAATATATAAATACCCATACATGTATATTTTTAGAATAAAAATTCCAAGAGGAAGAATCCAGGTAGAACTCAATGTCTAGGACAGAGTAAGGATATAATAAAAAGGCTTAAACACTAATATTCCATGTTCATAATTTATTCCATTGGAATTGTAAATACGATCAATTCATCAGACCTACAAATTCAAAAAAAACAGAAAAAACAACTCCATAAAGAAACATCAGTTTAACATTAAGTTAAGGAGGAGACTTAAACCCCTTCCACCCACCTTTCCTAAAATTGGGTGGAAGGGTTTAATTAAGAGAAAAAAATAATGTTGACGGATGTCTAATGCTAAATTTCCATTTTTTTTTTCGGAGTTGGTTTTTTTTCGTTTTCTTTTTTTTGTAGGTCTGATGAATTGGATCGTATTTACGATTACAATGGAATAAATTATGACCACGGAATATTAGTGTTTAAGCCTTTTTATTAGATAGATAGATAGATAGATAGATAGATAGATAGATAGATAGATAGATAGATAGATATACGGGATCATGCTGAACATCTTAAAGCAATTTTATTGGGAAAATATTGTCTTCCGTAATAAAATCAAGCATCACGTTGACGGTCGATCGGACGCTGGTTTTAACATCTGATAAATATTCCACCGGAAGAAATGGAATGTGCGCCCGATCTTGCATAGTTTCAATTTTCTTCGGTATTTTTATCTCTCTCTGTTTCTTTCTTTCTTTCTTTCTTTCTTTCTTTCTCTCTCTCTCTCTCTCTCTCTCTCTCTCTCTCTCTCTCTCTCTTCAATTCTCCCTTCATTTCTTTATGACTCACTCTTTTCAATCTCCGCCTCACGGCCATTCTCGTCAGGTCATCGATGCCCTCTATCTTTTCCTCTTCTTCTATTTTTATTAGCGTCTTCATCTTCTTTTTTAACCCCTCTCTATTATCTCTTTCCCCTCTCTTTCACGTATCTCCTATTACCTCTCTTTCTCTACCTCTCTGCATTTCTCTATACTTTCTTTCCTTTTTATCTCCATCTTAATCTAATTTACTCCACCT
>CAHIKZ030005202.1:817500-865000 GCA_903632075.3 Acanthosepion pharaonis | reverse complement strand
TTCGTTTATATATGGGATCGGATTTCCTACATTTTTCAACCGATTTCAACAAAACATCACTTTTTTTTTTGGCGAGTAGTGTTTCTTATTGTCTTGCACACTTTTTTCTTTATTTTTACATTCAGAATGCTTTAAAAATTCCATTTACAAGACAATTGTTTATAATAAAATTATATTCAATCGGTAGACTCATAACGATTGAAAACAATGTTTTTGTTTAAGTTTGGGTTTGACCAATTCGTAAAAAAAAAAAAAATTAAGACATAATCTTTGTCAATTTTATTTTTCAGTCTTTATGATGGACGAATACTTGATCTATCTCTTACTGTTACATCCCCGGGCAACGCCGGGCTCTACTGCTAGTATTTTATATATCTATATATATTTATGTATATATTTATTATTTATATTATATATTTATTTATATTATATATTTATTTATGTCATATATTTATTTATTATTGTACATATTCATATATATTTATGTATATTATAATGATATTATAATAATATAATATATAATAATATTAGTGTATAACGATTTGATATCTAAGCTAGCCATATCTTTATTTTTCATGTTTATGTTTCTTATTCTCTGCACATTAAACACATTATACATTAAGCTCATTAAACATGTGAACGCGCATTAAACACCTGAGTGTTTACTGCGCATTCGGTTGATGACGCCTACAATCGGGTTTAGGAGTTTTGCAATTGATTTAGGTAGTTTTTGTAGGCACTGTGCCAGCTAATTACTAACCACTTTTTCTTCTCTTCCCACAAAAAATTCTACAAGCAAAAATTCAGTTTACCAATGGCGTCTCCAATAAGCAGTTCTTGCTTAGTTTAGTATTTTTGGCAACTCCAAAGTAAATGCGTAAGTTTTCTTACAAGAATATTTTAGAATACACGAATTAATGTTGGTGAAAAAGTAAATACACAAAATAACAAACTAATTGGTTTGCAGTGCATGATAATATTTATTAAACAAAATTAACAAAAGGAAAATTTAGGACAAGAGTTTCTTCTCCTAGAAATAAACTGCATACACAACGAAATCTTAAGGAATATATTTGAGTGTGACTTACTGTATTGGTGTGTTTTAGTTTGAAGCTTTCACAGCCCTTTTAGCTTCAGCGTGAAAAGTTCATGTCACATAATCCAAAAGAGGAAAACCCGGAAGAGAGAGCTACTTAATACATTGATTTTAATTATACCCCACAGCTGCAGCTCACACAAGCTTTATTAAAACATAGACTTGTATCATACCTAAAATCTCCACTTGCGTCAGATACATCGAATTCAGAAATGAACACGAAATAGAAAATCTTTTCTTGCCATCCGATTAATACGAAAGAATAACAAATTAGAGTTTAAAGTTAACACGCAAACAGATGGGTAAATAGGACAGACTGAGCTCTATAGCCTTGGTTGACAACCAGTCTAGGAGAAGGAAAGCTCTGAATTACAACCATCTTGTAAGTTCTGTCGCTTTAGACATAGGCGAGATTTCAAAATAAAAATCCACCTTGCGTGTCGTCTCGCAGAAAGGAACTGCCCCTCCCCTACACACACACATACACACACACGCGCGTGCGCGCTACATCGAGCCGCGACAAAAAATAATGAACTCCTCGGGCTTAATATTCGAACAAACAAAAAAGTACGACGCGGTGGACATCTCTGATTTCAGATCATTCACCCTACGGCAATTTAGACGACAACTCTCAAGATATTAAAATCGGAACTCTGATCTCTAATTTTCAGCCGTTAACCATTACACCACCGGCAAAGCCAAGCTTACAGCATCCAAACGGTCACCCATATAGGTACTAGCCCGGCTCGACGTTGCTTAACTTCGATGATCGTACGATGACAGGTATTTCAATGTGATATGTCCTTAAGCCGGACTAACATGAGGGCATATTTGTAAATAGCGTTTTCTCTCAGTGTATTATCGGCTTCTGATTCGACTTTAAGCAAAAATTCACAAAATAAATGGCTCAAGAGCCTCTCAATATAGAGAGTTATCTTTAAAAAGGTAATGATTAATAAGGTGAATGATTTAAATAAAAAAGGCGGTGGTAGTAGGAGAAGATTATAAAGAGAAGAAGAATCGTGTAAATTTCAGAAATCAGTGCACTTTCTATGCTTTTTTGCCTAAGTACATTACTTTCTCTAAATTAAAGCAGCACTTTTAAACTGAAATTATGGTCGGAATCATAACGATGAACGAATAAATAACTAAGTCTGCTGTTTTATAAGATATCCCTTTCGTTTGGTTTGGTTGTTTTTGTTTAGTGGCATATCAACACTTCTATGGGTTATTTAATGCCGAATCTAAATATGAAAAATCAAACTTTATAATTAATTCAAAAGATGACATTATTTCATGAATAAATTATAATTACTTAGCTGCATTTCTTTGAGCAAATAATCTTAGAAAATCAACAGACGTGAAAACTTGTTTATCATTACAAGAAATGAGATTAATCATAGCAAATTGTTTTTTTCTTTCTTTTTTTTTTTTTTTTTGACAATGTATGCCATATCTTTAATTTTACTTTAAAATGCATTGTTGGTAATTTATACTACTATATGTATTATTGGTCATTTGATTATAAAACGCATTGTTGGTAATTTTTACTACTAAACGTATTATTGGTCATTTTATTATAAAATGCATTATTGGTAATTTATGCTACTAAATGCATTATTGGTCATTTTATTATAAAATGTACTGTTGGTAATTTATACTACTAAATGTATTGGTCATTTGATTATAAAATGCATTGTTGGTAATTTGTACTACTAAACGTATTATTGGTCATTTTATTATAAAATTAATTTGTTGTTAATTTATGCTACTAAATGTATTGTTGGTCATTTTATTATAAAATGCATTATTGATAATTTGTCCTACTAAACTTATTATTGGTCATTTTACTTTAAAGATTTATTGTCGGTAATATTACGATAAAATTGTATTATTGGTATTTTTTTTTTTTATATAAAAATATAATAATGATAATTTCACTTCAAAAATGGATTGTTGGTAATTTTTTATAAAAATGTATTGCTGGTATTTTTACTATAAAATATATTTTTCTACGCTTTTAGTCTTTTTTGTTTACATCAGAAATAAGTAGTTAGATACTATTCCATTTATTGTATTATTTCTTTGCCCCACTGATCTTTTAAAATGGATGAATCTTATTTTTTTCTTACGAATTGTGATACGTAGATACTGGTATTTATTGGATCTAAAAATACAATTATGGCACAAGGCCGAAAATAGGGAAGGATTTGATGCTGGTCTTCACTATCTATCTTATACCTAGCTAATCCGATTCACGACCCTTTCACTCATTACAATTTGCACATTCACCACAAAAATTCGCCCGTCGCCAACTATAATGCCACATCCTCTCAACGGGGACCTACAAAACGCACCCCATGCCATAAAAATTTAATGATAATGAATTATTATATATAAAAATCTAAAGATGAAGAATAAGAGGAAAGGGATACGAACCTAATAACAAACTAAACAGAACTGATGTTAGTAAGGCCCGTCCAACCCTCAAAAGGAGAGACCGCTGTATTCTGCCCGTTGGACACAATCAAGAGGCTTTCTCGCTAAGGGAGTGGGAAAGGAGAAAGTAATGTAATATAATATATTATCAGAAGATAATACATAGATATTACAGTATTAATTATATTACTCCTTTACCCCTTTGATCTTTTAAAATGAGTGAAGCTTTAATTTTTAAAGCGTGACGTACGCCTTATAACAGAAATAAGTAGGTAGATACTATTTTATTTATTGTAATATTCCTTTAGCTCTTTGATCATTTAAAATGGGTGAATCTTTATTTTAACTTACGAATTATGACGTACGCCTTACGTCAGAAGACACCTTGCGAAATATGATATTAATATACAGAAAATGAAGTCTTTGTGTTAGTTCTGCCTTATAAAGAACGTCGATTTACTGATCGATTCGAATCAATAGGATTTGATTATTGATCTATGAATATTTGAGTTATCGTAACGATTAGTAGTGAAATTAAACAAAGGTAAAAAAAAGGTAGTAATAGTTTGGAAGCAAAGAAAAATGAACATTCTTCTTTTATGTTCCTTGTCCTTTCAGAACTCCACATCTTCTAGTCGCTTGTAGCTCTTAGTAAGTTTTGTCTTTTTTGTTATTTCTTCCAAACCCTGTCCTGCCATCATTTTGCTCAAGCCCACCAAGTATGTTACATGCTGTTTTCCTCTGTCTCTCTTTCCCTCAATCTATCCCGTGAGTATCAGATTTTCCAAGCCCTCTTTCCTCATTACGACCCCCCCCACGAAATGTCAACTGCCTCTTCATGATGTTAACTATTTTTTTCCTTTTTGGTTCCATTTTCTCTAAAACTTCGCTATTGCTCAAATGTTCGATCTATGGTATCCTCAGCATCTTTCTGTAGAAACATATTTCTGTTGCTTGAAGTTTGTTCTCCATCTTTGAGGAGATTGTCCAGCATTCGCTCGTACGAGGGACAAGCTGGAAATGGAAACTCAAAGTGGGACACAAAACTCAACGCTAGTGTAGTTAATTATATATATATATATATATATATATATATATATATATATATATATATATATATATATATAATTATTAATTTAAAAATATGATTCCAAATCGCGACATAAGAAGTCCCATGTTTCAAAACAAGAGCCGAAAACTTCAATATAATTATTTAAATTAAATTGAGTTAAAATAAGCTCTGTTCCATCTTCAAGCGAAATTTTTTTAGCGATGGAATCATATTTTTAAATAAATAATTATATTTATGCTCTACTTTTTTCGAATAATATTTTTTTAAATAATAATTAAAATACTAACCACTTTGGATTATTTTCTATATATTCCTTCCTACACATATATTTTCACACACACACACACACATATATATATATATATATATATATATATATATATATATATATATATATATATTAGATAAGAAGAGTGCGGGTTCCAATTTCCCCAGGAAATCTATCCTAGATTTCTAATTCACATTTCTATCCACGGACAAGCTGGGTACAGTTGCGTTTAAAACAAATAATATTTCAGATTAAACTAAATATAATTAAAAAAAAAAAAGTAAAAAAAGAAGCCCATCCCATACAAAGCGGAAGGCCTACACACTGTAGAGTTTTACCAGATGAAGTTGTAAGAGCTTATATATAAAGTACAGTGTATGTGTGTGTGTTTGCTTACTCGTCCGATTTCAATGATTCATAGCTCATTCAAAGGCCCTAGAAAAGTTAGGCGCAAGGAACGAATTTCGTTGAACTCATATTCAGGGTTGCCAGATTATGCCAGGTTAAATATATATATATATATATATTAATATATTATACTAGCCATTATCGTTGCTGTCCTGATTCAAGGGGAGTAACTCTTATTTCTCTTGTGTATCCAACATTGCAGTGCACGTTTTATTATAAGCTAGCTTAAAAGTCGCCCTATCGGGCGGCATTTAAGCTAGTTCCTATGGAGGACTCTTGATTTGGCCATCATCACAATAGCTAAGGCGGAGTAGATGTGATAGGCATCAATAAACTACAGAACTCAAAATTGATTGCTGCTTTTCAGTATTGAATTAATGTTTAAACTTACCTTTTAAAAGTTCAACGATAATTCTCCTGCTGTTACTTAATTTAAGGACGACTTGATGTACGTAGGTCCTTATTTTTCGAACAAATAATTTCATGGGTGACAGAACAGGGGACAATTTACAAAATGAAATTACTATAGCGTAGAGTTGGGAAAATAGAAATTACAATTAGTTATACATTCAACATTTGAAGAGTTAGAGAAACAGAATAACTAAGTAAAACATATATTATGAAATCTAAATTATGAAATCTATATTATGAAATCTATATTATGGAATCTATATTATGAAATCTATATTATGGAATCTATATGAAAAAATGAGGATTTAGAGCACAATTGCCTAACGAATTCTAGGGTTAAAAATGCCCAATACTAATTAATAGTAATTCATACGCTATAAGTGCAATATCTGTATTGGAGTTGGTCGACCCATTGAAATACTAAACTTAGCCTAATTTGGGCCGTCGATCGCAAGTCCTGTGACCCATCTGGGGTACCGCACGCACTGCAGCCGCAATAGAAGTGGTGTTTCTTGGACAAGATAGCCTGAAGGAGCCCAACCATTGCCGGTTTTGAATTCAGAGTTACCTTCTCCTAGACCAGTTGCCACGCAAGGCTATAGAACCCAGTTTGTTCTGCTATTTACCCATCGCTAGGGGCGAGAAGAAACCTAATTTGAGCATAAGCCTACAAAAGCGAGTCCCCGAATAAGAATCAAACTCACTAATCAGTACTAATGGCCAACCAGACTAGCTCATTAACCATTGCTAAACTCTGATACGCCCATTAAAATAATGTTGGACACAAGGCTTCAAGGGGTGGGTCACCTAGTGAGGATCAAATTCAGTTCTCTGTAGTAATGGTCAACTACACTAGTTCCCCATTAGCTGATGGGCCCATTAAAATACTTAGCCTAAATTAGTTTAGAAAAAAGGCTACAAGAGCGTGTCACCCAGTGAGAGTCGTATTCCCTATTTATGTGTAATAGTCAAGAGGATGAGCTCGTTAATTGTTATGGGAATTTACCCACGCACGCATGGACAATCCCAGCCATAAATAGGAGCAGGTACTGCCTTTTACAGGGTAAAGTTTCCAGCAGTCAGCTCTGACAGTCGGACCGAACATTCTTGCTGTAACACTCTTGGTTGTATATGTTTGTATTACTGTTTCTGTTAATATATTTGTTTAACACAATTCCTCTCTTTGTATCTTTTATTTCTGGCCCTAACAAGGCCACAACAGTACCTTATCTCAGTCTGTTCATTATCTATCTATCTATCTATCTATCTATCTATCTATCTATCTAAGTTTGTTCCTGTTATGGAAATCTACCCACGCACGCATGGACTCGCCCAGCTATAAATAGGAGCAGGTACTGCCTTTTGCAGGGTAAAGTTTCCAGCAATCAGCTCTGACAGTCGGACCGAACATTCTTGTCGTAACACTGTCGTTTGTATATGTTTGTATTACAGCTCCCTCTCTTTGTATCTTAATTTCTGGCCCTAACAAAGCCACAACATTAATAATTATAAAGGTTCACATAGTGTGAGTGATATCACTGAAAAATATCAAAAGTAAAATCATTTTTAATATGGTCATGCTAATAATCTTATTTTTCTTGGTTTTATCCTTTCAGTTGCTGCGTTCTTCAACCTTCCTCATCGACAGATTAGACATTATCAATAATATCGCTACTTATCTACGTTAATATTCTCTTCAGTCTTAGTTACGGCCGATGCGCTCTCCTACCTCACTCATTCTCCCATGTAAACTTAAATATTCGGATTGATCGATTGTTTCGGATTCCTGTACCTGTTGCTTCCAGTACCCAGTGTTCCTAAACGCAACCCCTCCATCTAAGTTCTTTCTTTTTAAGTGCCGAATCCTTTCAGGACGTAGACGATCATAGCCCTCCACTTCTAGCTCTTCACAGGTTTTGTATTAGTGCCAACTCCCCAGACCACGCTCCGCCATCCACCTGCCCAAGCCAGGTATGTCATTCGCTGCTTTCACCTGTCTCTTTTTCCCTCTATTCGTCCTGTGAGTATCAGATTCTCCAGGCCTACATTTCTCATCCTGTGTTGTGGTAGGATCCACCTAATTTGCATAGTGGAGTACCGACCATATAAATATGGTTGGTACCGGGAAGAGAGGGAGGAATCAAGAGATTCAACCAGAGACTCTGCCCGACTGCGACTCAGTCAACACATTCTCCAGGAACGGTCTTACCATGAATATACAAAAGACTATATGTAAATATTGTGTACACTTTCTTGTTTCAATACATTTTGTTCTAAGTACATTTTGTGTTGCATTATTATTCCATGCATTAGTCAAGTTTCAACATCACGTATCCCAAAAATTTCATCTGCCTCTTCCTTATGTTAAGCATAAGCTTTCTCCTTGTTTGCATCATCTCCAGGACCTCATAGTTGCTCACATGCTCCCTCCATGATATTCTCAGCATCCTTCTGTAGAACCACATCTCCACTGCCTCGAGTCTCTTCTTCATCCTTGAGGAGACCGTCCAATATTCGTTGCCGTATTGGAGAACAGATGTCACGTAACAGCTCAGTACTATTTTCTTTGTATCCAAAGAAATCCTCCTGTTTCGCAGTACTCGGCCCAGATTTTGGAATGCAACCTTGGCCATCCCAATCCGTCTTCGGATCTCAGCGTCTCACCTACCGTTCTCCGTCAAAACACTTCCCAGATATTTAAACTTCCGCCTCTACTTGATTTTAATGTCCCCGACCTGCAAGTCGCATTTTGGGCTCATCTTTTTACTGATGACCATGCATTCTGTCTTCTTGTAGTTTATGGTTAGTCCTTTCTTCTTGCTCTCCCTCGCTACCTTCTGTAGGAAGTTTTATAATTGCTTTTCCGTCTCCGTCATCAGTACTGTGTCATCTGCGTTGGTAAGGTTGTGGCCGACAATGATGAATCCTGGTAGGATCTTCAGTTAAGTCCGGTGAGAAGACACATCCTTGCCTTACGAACTCTTTCTATTTTTTTATATTCGTTGAGCTTTACGGGCTCGAAATTGCTTAACTTCGGGAATTTCTTGGAATATGTATTATTATAATTCTGCAAGTTATAGCAAAGAAAAGCAAAATCGCTTTGGTAAAAAAAAAAAAAACGGCTTTTATCAAATCTCTACGCAATAAAGATGGACGGTGAATGCCTCGTAATTATAGATGCTCGTGTCAATGGTCGAATGCTTGGTAGTGATACACGACACATCTCAAATTTTCAAACAATCATCACTGTGACAAAAGCCACACGGACGAAAATAAACAATCTTTGCTAGTCTTGGAATAAAAATAATAACCCATATAAAAAAATCAGTAAGGAGGAACGAAGAGTGCATCGGCCGAAATCTAAGGAAAAAAAAAAAAACAAAAGAGATATCAATATTAACCGAGCAATAATGATATTTATTCCTTTCAGAATGTCAATGAGAAAGGTCGAACAGTGCATCTGGAGAGGACCGGGGTGGTGGTACATGTTGTTGGATTAGGAATATGTGCTGTTTATTTCCTGCTAGAAGAAGGTCCAACTACAAGAACATGGCGGACTCAAGTTGAATCCAGCCGAAGATGTAAAGAAAACAAACAAGACCGACATATATATATATATATATATATATATATATATATATTAGGTTGATGCAACAATAATGACGTAATAATGTCGTTTTTTGACGTTAAAAAATACGTCAAAAATGACATTATTACGTCATTATTTTTTCACCAACCTAATATTTCAACAAATATACAGGGTGTCCATAAAGTTTGTGTGCACATTTAAAAATTTATAACTTTATTTGTATTTGCGATAGAAATAATTTGTAAAAAGGATTAGAAAGAAGTAAATCTATATTTTTCTAAGGTTTTATTGAAATTTTATTTAAACTTCCACATGTCCTCCATCATTAGCAATATAAAGGGTAATACGATTTTACATTTCATGGAAAACATTTGCCAAATGATTTACAGTAATGCCTGAAATCACATTAGTTATTTTAGCTATGCTTAAAACTAGGTACATTAAACTTTATAACATTTTTTACAGATTATTTCTATCGCAAAAACAAATAAAGTTATAATTTTTTAAAGTGCACACGAACTTTATGGACACGCTGTATGTATTAAACAACAAATTTACAAGTGACAAAGACATCAACATTTGTGTTTGTGTGTGAACGTAAAGAGTTTGAATTTTGGTGAATGTTCGTACGTACGTGTGTGTGTGTGTGTGTGTGTGTGTGTTTGTGTGTGTGTGTGTAATGTTCACGGCGTCTCCCACGAATGGGAAGACGCTATCTTTTGCGAGAGCTTACTTTGTAGATGTGTTCACTGAAATGAAGAAATGAAAAAGAGAACAAGGCAAGAAGTCGCCCAGAATTTATAGTGTAGGGAGAGCGTCCCCTAGTGGACAGTTAGGGAATTAAGGAGGAGCTAACTACGACACATCGCTCGAAATATCCCGATTAAACCAAAGAGATGAGAATAATATTTCGAACAAACAGAATAGAAAATGTTCCACTTGTTATCGCAACGACCTTCAGAAGAAAGTTATAAATTTGGCAATTATCTGATAAAAATAATTAATTTAGAAAACAATTTTATCTGATAAAAAACAAAATTTAGAAAACAAGTTAACGAATTTTATTGAGTGAATGGCGGATTTTACGAGATATCAACTCGGGCTGGACCACTTAATGGCGAAACCAGTATTTCTGATTTATGGCCATATAAGAATTTAATAGATTTGAAAATCGTTTATATTTCTGTGTGCAAGTATTTACTTGCTTTGGGGATAAGTATATTGGTTGTTTATAATTAAAACTGTAAGTAATTACTTGGTTCCGGAATAGGTAAATATTAGTCATTTATATATGAATCTGTAAGCATTTACTTTCTCTGGGAATAGATATATATTAGCCGTTTATATTTGAGATGGTACGTATTTACTTATTTTGGAGATAGATAAATATTAGTCGTCAATATCTTAGTCGATAAGCATTGGTTTGGGAACTGATAAATAATGTCCATTTCTACTTAAATCTATAAGAATACACTTTGTTTAGGGATATGTTATTATAAATAAATTTGACTAAATAGAAATGTACTTTGAGTCTATAAACATTTATTTGGTTCGAGGATACGTTATTACTTGTCATTTATATTTTTGTCTATAAACTTTTGCTTGGTTCGAGGATATGTTATTATTGCTCGTTCATATTTGAGTGTATAAGCGTTTACTTTGTTCGAAGATAGGTTATTATTGGTCATTTATATTTGAGTGTATAAGCATTTATTTGGTTCGAGGATAGGTTATTATTGGTCGCTTATTTATGAGTCTATAAACTTTTACTTGGTTCGAGGATAGGCTATTGTTGCTCGTTTATATTTGAGTTTATAAGCATTTACTTGGTTTGAGGTTACGTTATTATTTGTCGTTTATATTTGAGTAAATAAACATTTACTTGGTTCATTGTTCGTTGTCTATACATTAGTCTAAAGAAATTTTGACAATTGAGAAAACGTTTCATTGAAGCTAGATTTAATTACGCGTTTCGCCTTTCTAGGCTTCACAAAATCCAAAAACGAAAGAAATAATTTGTGTGTGTGTGTGTGTTTGTGTGTATGTTTAAATAATGAATCATTAGTCACTCATTTTGTTTCTTTTCTTTCATCGCGAGGAAGAGAAAAAAAGCTCAGGGAGAAAAAAAATCGTACTAGCATTCATTATTTAAGCGTACACACAAATAAGCAAACGCACAATTATTTCTTTTGTTTCTGAAATCGGGTGAAGCCTAGAAAAGCGAAACACGTAATCAAATTTACATCAAATGACACATTTTTCCATTTGTCAAATTTCATCAAAACTTTGTCAGGATTCTATATCCTATTTTAAACACATTACAGTGAGTCCTCTGCATTCGCAGGCTTTAGAGACCAGAACCGGTCGTGAATAGTTAGAATCTGCGAATTCTTGTAACCACCCTCCTAAAAGTGCTTATAAGTACCTATTTTGATTGTTAAAACCCCATATACCTTAAACAGCCATCCTAAACACTGTAGAAACATTTCAGATCCTTTTTAAAACATTTTTTGATTGGTAACCATTCACAGCGTAAATTTTCTTTCATACGTACAATAACCGTTTTTAATTACACATGGATCGATGCAACCATTAAAAATATTTTATAAAATATGTGTAACAGGATATAAAATATAAAGTTTCAATCATTTTCAAAAAACACAACTGTGTTGATGCCTACAGACTTAGCATAAGCCATTTTTAAGACCCCAACCGTCGCCCCTAACAAAGCACAAAGCCCAAGCACGAATCTAATTTGGGTTGTTTTTTTTTTTACGATGAAGATGTACAATTCTGGCAATTTTTACCATAAAAATGGACTGTTATATGTTTTAAGTCACTTAAGTAACAGGAAAATAATACAAGAATATTTTAAATATGTTCTATCGAAAAAATAAACGAATCAAGGAATTTCTCAGCGAATAATTTGTAGATATGTTCTTCAGAAAAACACGCGAATTTTAGGGGTTTCCGCGAATAACAAGTACATATGTTCTAAAGAAAATTCCGCGAATGTGTGAAGCCGCGAATGCTGAAACGCGGATAGGCGGGGGCTCACTGTACTTGGTTGGGGGCTGGGTAAATATTAACCGTTTATACTTAAGTCTGTAAGCATTTAATTGGTCCTGCAATAGGTAAATACTGACGTTTATATTTGAGTCTATACTTGATAAGTAAACACTTTTGATGAATGTGGTGTGTCTTATGTGCAGGACGCGCTCTCAGTGCACCATAGACAGGAAAGGAAGAAAGTGAAAGCTCCCTACAAACAGGAATATGAATTAAAATTTACAATGGAATGCTAAAATGAACACGTCTGATTCAGTCCCCAGACTAAATAGACTAAATTACCAAACAACATAATTTATCGTGGAGGGCTTGTTAGTCGTGTCGGGAACATTTCAGCACCGTCCAGACTCTATCAAAAGAAATAGCAATGTGATGTCAATGGATAGAGATATATTTAATTCTCGATAATATTTTTTATAGATCACTAGCAGACTTCGCCCGCTCACTATCGCTTCGCAAAATAAGATACATTCACTTTGAAATATTTTAAATGAACATTTTATTCATAAATTAGTTTGATATTGTTAAGGAAAGTTTTAGAAATAGATGTCAACTTGTTGCACTATAGAAGACGATATTCCGAAAAAGAACTTAGCAGATTTAATGAAATGTTACATCTCGTCCAGGGGCGGGGAGTTAATACCGTGTATATATTACTATAATATTTATTGAGTAGGTACACAATCATCTCTCAGTTGGGTCTCTGTCTTTGGGCAGAGTGCGCACAGGACTTCTCTGTCAAAGGGCAGAGGGGCAAGTCAACCCTGGGGAACAGCTTCCCGCGCCCTCCCAAAAAAGACGGATCGGTTGCACCGAGGTCAGCGCAAACGACGGTGGCTGGAGGGGGCAATTTTTTGTCCTTGTCCCGGGCGTACGCGCTCCAGGTTCCCCACTCGTCCTCGTAGGGGTACGAGTAAACATCGTATATATTACTATAAAGTAGAGTTATAAATTTTTAACCCCCGAATTTGTTCGATAATTGTGATCCAATTGCGTATTTATACATATAGATTCCATAATATAGGTTTTACATAATTAGCTATTATGTTTCTCTAACTCTTCAAATGTTGAATGTATAACTAATTCTAATTTCTATCTTTACACGATAGTAATTTTATCTAATAAATTGTCCCCTGTTCTGTCACCCATGAAATAAAAATAATTGTTTGAACGGAAAATAAAGACCTACGTACATCAAATCGTCTTTAAATTAAGTGCCAGCAGTAGAAATATGGTTGGACTTTTAAAAGGTAAGCTTAAAGATTAGGGATACTTTTAAGCTAGTTTATAATAAAATGTGCACAGCAATTATGGATACACATGGAAAATAAGAGTCACTCCCCTTGAATCAGGACAGCAACGATAATGGCTAGTATAATATATTAATATATATTTTTTAACTTCGCATAATCTGGCAACCCTGAATCTGAGCTCAATGCAAATCGTTGCATGCACCTAAATTTTCTATGGCTTTTGAATGACCTATGAATCATTGAAAGCAGGAGCAATGGGTGCGGAGGAGTTGCTTGGACGCCCACACGCACAAATACACACACATACACTGTACTTTATATAAAAGTTCTTACAAATTCATCTGGTAAAACTACATTGTGTAGACCTTCCGCTTTTTATGGGATGGACTTCTTTTTTTTTCTTTTTTTGCTTAAATTTATTTAATCTGAAATGTTCCTTGTTTTAAACGCAACTGTAACAAGGTCCTCAGTGGGTACAAATGTGAATTAGAAATCTAGGATAGATTTCCTGGTGAAATTCGAACCCGCACTCTTCTTATCTAAAAACAAAATGATTAAAATATTAACTACACTAGTGATAAGTTTTGTATCCCACTTTGAGTTTCCATTTCCAGTTTGTCCTTCGTACAAGCGAATGCTGGGCGATCTCGTCAATGATGAAGAACATACTTGAAGCAATAGAAATGTGGCTCTACAGAAAGATGCTGAGGATAGCATGGACTGACATGTGAGCAGCGACAAGATTTTGGAGAAAATGGAAACAAAAAGGTAACTTATACTTAACATCATATTGACAACTTGATTGACTTGAGCAAAAAGGATATGCAGAACAGCGTTTGGTAGAAATAACAAAAAGACAATACTTATTAAGTGCTAAAAGAGACAGGAAGATGTGGAGGGCCATGATCACCTATGTCCTGACGCCACACGGCACATAAAAGAATACCGTTAACTTGTTGCATAGCCCTCTCGTCCTGGGTGTCTCTTTTCAGATCTCAGGAGTGTTCCTGACGCTTTTCATATATATATATATATATATATATATATATATATATATATATATATATATATATATATATTAGTGGTTATTATGCACACATATATATATATATATATATATATATATATATATTAGTGGTTATTATGCACACACACACACACACACACACACACACACATATATATGTGTGTGTGTGTGTGTGTGTGTGTGTGTGTGTGTGTGTGTGTGTGTGTGACAAGTTGTCTGACGATCGCTAAAGCGTGAAACCCAGGGTCACAAACTCACATCTATTCAAACAAATATGTTAGCTCTATCTCTGATATTGAGCGCTTTCTAATAAGTACCGCGCATGTAATATATAGATAATTATACATATATATATTTATTTATATTTATATACACTTTTCACATATATATATATATATATATATATATATATATATATATATATATATATATATTTAAGCATTACGCCCTGAGCAAGGCGTGAAGCAACTAGGATGCAGGGGGTTGCAGAAGATTTGGAGTATGAACTCATGGAGTCTGGGAACATATATATATATATATATATACATACATACATACATACACATACACACATATATATAAGTTTCCAAGAGGATAGAATCCAGGTAGAACTCAATGTCCAGGACAGAGTAAGAATAATAAAAAGGCTAAAACCCTAATATTCCATAGACCTACAAATCCAAAAAGAAATCAGAAAAAATAACTCCGGGTATAAAAAATAAAATTTAGTGAGAGTGTATGTATGAATGAGAGTGGGGGACGAATGTGAGAGATAAATGAAAGCTCTAGAGAGGGGTAACAGACGAGAGAAGAACAAGAAGGCCTAAAGGTGAAGGTGGGGATTCAAATTTAACAGAGAGGAGTTTTAAAGAGAGGAGTTAAATGACGGTTTAAATGAGTGAGATACAGATGTATGAATATATGTATATATATGTTCCGAGACTCCATGAGTTCATACGCCGTACGAGGCTGGCATCCAGCTCTCACCCTTACACTGTAGAAACTTTTAAATGTAGCCGTCTCTTCTGCTCCAATAGCTTCATACCTCGCACCTCTCGTCTGTGGAACAACCTTCCCATGAATTATTTTCCAATGCATTATTCATTCCTCTCTCTAGAGTCTGCTGAATTGGATCGTAATTACGATTCCAATGTAATAAATTATAACCATGGAATATTAGTGCTTAAACCTTTTTCATCATATATATATATATATATATATATATATATATATAAAAGAAATATGTTGTAGTGGTTCAACGAGGAAAAAATTAAAAAAAGAGAAGAGAGGTCTCAAACGTTTTTTGGTTGTAATGTGGATTTATTTAGAAAAAATACGATAATAAATTTTTTCAGTAGATACGTTATTAATACCTGCTTCATTAAACCGGGATGACAAAATGGTTTAAATTTTATCCAGACAATGTTTAAAAAAATTAAAATAAACCACAAGAGAACAGGAAGTGAGTCTACACTGCCTGACCTAGAAAATGTCAAAATGTCAATATATATATATTTATATATATATATATATATATATATATATATATATAAAATAAAAATATGGGATCATATTAAACATAAGATACAACAATATCCGCGTTTAAAACATAAAATGTAAGGCGCCTTTCGACCGACACATTTTCAAACACATTTTCTTGTTAGTACTCCGTTTTAGATTACCGACGATTGTGTTTGAAAATGTGTCGGTCGAAAGGTACCTTACATTTTAGGTTTTAAACGTGGATACTGTTCTATCTTATGTTTAATATGATCCCATATTTTTTATTCCTTAAATGTCTGATTAGATTTGGCAGTACGAGAAATCTGTTTATATATATATATATATATATATATATATATATATAACATTCTCTGATGACATGACGTGGAAAGACTCTATTGAATCTATTGCTTGGTCAGCTACTTTGGAAGTTGGTTCACTGTGTCGTGTGAGACAATTTTCCTCACCAGAATCTATCTTATATATCTATATGTCTACCATTCGTCCATGCTTAGAATATTGCTGCCACATATGGTCCGGTACTCCTGCTATTCACCTTGAACTCCTTAATAAAATCCAATGAAGAAACTGGTGACTCGGCTTCAGTCGCTTTCCCAGCGCTCTAAGGTTGCCTCCCTGTCTTTTCCATAAATGTTTTAATGTTTCTGTTCATTTATTAATGTTTCTGTTCCTAATTCTCGCACACTCTGTAACCACTAGTGTCTTTGTGGCATTACTGCCTTGCATGGGGTGGTACCGATTATAGATAGATAGATAGATAGATAGATTTTATATATATATATATATATATATATATATATATATATATATATATATATATATATATTCCTATCCCTTCAATCGAATTGTCTGTGGTGTGTATATGTCACCACAGAAATGTATCTTTATGTATTAGACATCCGTCGACTTTCTTTCTCTCCTCTTTTAAATCCACCCCACCCACATCTCCAAAAATTCTCTCTGTCACTCATCCTCATACTTACACTTTCTCTAAATTCTGTTTTGATTTCCGGAGTTGTTTTTTTCTGTTTTCATTTTGAATTTGTAGGTCTGATGATTTGGATCGTATTTACGATTCCAATGGAATAAATTATGACCATGGAATATTAGTGTTTAAGCCTTTTTATTATTATATATATATATATATATATATATATATATATATGTGTGTGTGTGTGTGTGTGTGTGTGTGTGTGTGTGTGTGTGTGTGTGTGTGTGTGTGTGAAAAGTGTATATAAATATAAATAAATGTAAGTATGTATAATTATTTATATATTATATGCGCGGTACTTATTAGAAAGCGCTCAATATCAGAGATAGAGCTAACATCTATCCAACCAAATATATATATATATATATATATATATATATATATAGAGAGAGAGAGATCAAAGGAAAAAATATACACATCTCGAGAAATCCGGTAATAAATTTATTTCAGCAGGTAAGTCTGCCTCATCAAACCGAAATGACAAAATGGTTTAAATTTATCCAGACAATATGTTAAAAAAATTCAAAAATAAATCACAACTATATATATATACTAGCAGTATGGCCCGGCTTGATTCAAAAATCGTACGACTCATACAGCAATCACTATCACTTGACTTAAAATATTTTTGCCCTTCCTTGCCTTTAAAGGAGTGCCCTTTGCCGTGCTGATGTTGCTACATGCCTTACTTCTTGCCTATCTCACACTGCTATTTTTTTCTAAGCTCTATACTAAACATTAAATCTGTTACAAAAAAAGAACTAAACAAAATGAACACAAAACGATCAGCTTTAAAATAAGGACTCGTAACTGGAAAAACCGAATGAAAAAAGAATGTTAACAACAAATACTTTTTCACACCCGCGGAATCAGAATCAACGTTGAGTTTAAGCGAATGAGCCAATTAGAGTAAAGTGCCATGCAGATTTAAATTTTTCCCACTTGTGACGAATGCAGCTATCGATTTTTTTTTTTGTTTTGCTAGTTAACATTCGTGTCAGTCGGCTGTTGGCTCTCACGTTGGCCAATAGAATCTTCCTGCCTATTCGTGGCAGCCAGCTATTGGCTCTCACTGTGGCCAGTACAAAATGGCCGCAAACTACATGAAAGAAGAAGCATGAAAAAATCGATTATTTCCACTATTGATGGGAGTTGGTAAATGCAAAGTCGGTCTTGGCCTTGCCGCTAACTTGGAGCATGTGCATGTCAAATTTGGTGCAAATCCGTCGAAATTGCGGCCGTCCATTCGTTACACAGACACACACATCCTGCCTTATATATATATATATATATATATATATATATATATATATATATATATAATAGGAATAATAACAATAGCATTTTTTCATTACCAGCAAAGATTATAAAGCAGACATTTCAAAGTCAATCATTTCATTTGTATTACCTTTGTATAAGAAGTTAACGTGGATTGAATGAGGATACTTATACTTAATCTCAAGAAGAGACAGTTGAAATATAAGGGGTACATAATGAGGAAAGAGGGCTCGGAAAATTTGATACTCACAGGACACATTGAGAAAAAGAGGAACAGAGGAAAACAACGCATAACGTACTTGATGAACTTGAGTAAATAGATGGCGGCCGTGCATTCGTTACACACACACGCACACACACACATACACACACACATACATCCTGCCTTTTATTTATATATATATATATATAAACAAAATTAAAATTACCAAGGCGTTTCATCCTGTAATAGACATTATCAACGCAAATGTAAGTATTTTATTTTGCAACCATGTATTTATATACAGAACTAAAAAGCATATCGTAAGGTTTCCTAGATTTTTAAATTTAAGCACACTCATAAATATTCTTCAGGCTGACTGCGGAATCCAAACTATGGTAAACTATAGCGCATACTAAGTGATGTAATATACGAAAGGTGGACAAATGACGCCTCATAACAAGCTGCAACGGGTAGATAGAGCTCGACAGCCCAGGGAGGCAGCCCCTCTAGGAGAAGGAAAACTATGATACCTACCCAACCAATGAGAACAAAGAGCATACAATTCAAAATATCAAACACTTTCCGCCTTCTTCCTAATCTTTTTTTAGCTAATTCACTCCTAGCAAGGCGATAATGCCACTAAGACGCAAAGGGTTACTGAAAGGGTTAAGCAGGAAACATCTACTCCTGTTCAAAAGACCTTCCAATATCTGAACGTTCTTTTTACTGTGTGTATGTGTGAGTATCATTATCAAGTAATATCTGTATAATATATATATATATATATATATATATATATATATATATATATATATATAAAAAAGGCTTAAACACTAATATTCCATGCTCATAATTTACTCCATTGGAATCGTAAATACGATCTAATTCATCAGACCTATAAATTCAAAAAGAAAACAGAAAAAACAACCCCGGAAATAAAAAAAAAAAATAGAATTTAGAGAGTGTGTAAGTATGAGAATGTTAGAGCTTGTTTTTTTTTCTGTTTTCTTTTTGAACTTGTAGGTCTGATTAATTGGATCGTATTTACGATTCCAATGGAATAAATTATGACCATGGAATATTAGTGTTTAAGCCTTTTTATTATATCCTTACTCTGTCCTGGACATTGAGTTCTACCTGGATTCTATCCTCTTGGAATTTTTATTCAGAAAAATATATATGTACGTGTATGGATATATGCATATATATTTATATATATTGCATATGTATGTGTATATTTACCACTAATATTATATATATATATATATATATATATATATATATATATATATATATATATATATAACGAAAAACTATAGACATATGCGTCAAAATTCTATTTTTTTGGCCAATTTCGATATAATTAATGCTACTAAAACGGACATTTTTATTGAAATAACAGAATGGACAGGTCACGGTTTATCATGTGAACAAATGTCTGTTTTTATAGCATTAATTAAATTCTGTACCCCCTAAGAAGATCTTTAATACGAATTTTTGAAATACAAAGATTCTACGTTATTTTTAGTTCTCGTTTGTAATTCATTCTCCGAATAAACTGCGGTGATCAAGTAACTGCAAGATGCTTTTTCTTCTTCTAAGTGCCGGGCGCCTTCAGAATGTGGGTGGTCATGGCTGTCCACAACTTCCTATTGCTTGTAATTCTTATTAACATTTTTTTTGTTTTTATTATACCTCTCGCTCTCCGTTCCGCCATCTGTTCACGCGAGCTCGTCATGTAGGTAGCCCGCTGCTTACACGTGTCCCTTTTACCTTCGACCGAAAGATGCTGGAAAAGGGGTTGGTTCCCTGTACCGCGCCAGTAAGTACCTGACTCCTCGTGATATTCTCTACCTTTACAAGTGACAGGTTGAGTACTGCTGAAATATATGGACAGGATCTGTCAAATCTTAACTTTGCAGTATCAATACAGTCAAAAAGCGACTCCGCCTCCTTGTGGGTGTCGAATTATTTTCCGCTCTACGGGTCCTTTCTCACAGCCGAAAACACGCATGCTCTATCGCTTTCTCTATGGAAAGGGTTCAGACGAACAACATTAAACCTTAACGGTTAAGACCCGCTATTTTACGCACATTGTAGCTGACTACCCTCATTCCCTTCGTATTCCACTGGCGGGATGTAAGTACCACTCGAGTAGTTCCTTCCCGTGAACCGCTGTTTTATAAAACTGACTCCTAAGAGGATGCTTCCCATATCGCTACAGTCAACCTGTTCAAGTATAGGGTTAATACATCCGCATAAACTGTGACTTTTACTCTTTAACCCTCGAGTGGCTCTCGGGCCTTTTACAAGATGAACATCATTATAAAAAATGTCTTGTGAGAGTCAAATTTTCTAAGCCTGTCTTTCTTTTTATGTGTTCAAGAAATTTTGGCTGTGTGATTCTGATTTTGAATATAAGCGACTTTTTTGCTTCCATTTTCCGTAAAACGTCCTCGTTTCATGCCCAGCCCCGTCCTTGGTATCCTCAACATCCTTATGTAGAATCTCATTTCACTTGCCTCTAGTATTCTCTGTATTTGTGCAGAAACGGGATAGTATTCATATAGCATAACAATTCAGCCATTTTTTTCTTTGTTTCCTAAGAAAATTTCCTGTTTCTTAATAACCTGCTTTGATTTTGTGAAGCATCTCTTTGCTATTCCAATGCACTTTCATGTTACGGTGTCACACTTTCCTCGAATAATCGTAAACCTTTTGCGGATAATTGGCCTATCTTTTGGGGGGGAAAAAGGTCAAGTAATTTAGATGTTGATAGATTACACTTTATTGAAGGAGAAGAAAGAAAATTGCAATTTTGAATTGATAATTATATCACAAAATCCGAAAAGCACATTAGAGGCATTGCGCTTTTTTCAACATGGCGGAAATTATTCACCTCAATCAAATCGTATAACATCGTCTAATAATTCCTCCCCTTTACTCTGGTCTCTGGATACTCTTCTTCATTTAGCAGACAACACTCTCTCTTTATCAGAATGTAGGCGATCGAGCCTCTCCACAATTTCCTGTTCGTTGCAGCACTAAATAAATTGTCTTTTCGTTATTTCTAAACCCTGTTCTGCCATCAATTTTCTCAAGCTCGTCACGCATGTTATGTGTTGTTTTCCTCTGCCTCCCTTGCCTTCAATCTGTCCTGTGAGTAACAGATTTTCCAAGCCCTCCTTCCTCATTATGTGCTACAAAAATTTCAACTGTTTCTACCTCATGTTCCCTTTTTGTTTTCATTTTCTTGAGTTGAGAACGGAGAAAAAGGAAGGAAGAAAAATGAGTTACATAATCTTACCTTCGTCTCCGACAACGAACCAGTGTAGGAGGAAAAAAAACGAATGAAACGGAAGACCACGGGAAGGGAGAATTTATTTGGAAGAAAGCGGAAGTGGGTTGCATTGTGGGAGAGTTATTGGTGGAATACGATAAGAGATTACAGCCACAAAAAGTTTAATTTTCCGCTAATCAGTACATCAAGAGATGGGTAAAGAAGAAAAAGGGAGATGTGTAGAGGCAAGGAAGAGGAAGCTGAGGAAAAAGAAAAGAGTGAGTGTGGTATTGTATATTCTTTCCTCTTTGTTTTCTTGCAACTTGTCCTTTATGTTCCGTGCTCCCTCAGGCCGTCTGCGGTCATGGCTCTCCACAATTTCTTGTTCGTTGCAGCTCTAAATAAATTATGTCTTTTCTTTATTTCTAAACACTGTTGCTCCATCTATTTTCTCAAACTCATCAAGTATGTTGTTCGTTCGTTTCCTTTGTCAATCTTTCCCTCAGTCTGTCATGTGAGTAACAAATTTTCCAAGCCCTCCTTCCTCATCATGTGCTACAGAAATTTCAACTGCCTCTTCTTGAGGTTAAATATAATTGTCCTTTTTGTTTCCATTTTCTCTAAAACCTCGCAGTTATTTATATGTTCGGTCTATTGTAACGTTCTGTAGAACCACATTTCTGTTGCTTCAAGTCTCTTCTTCATAATGTAACTTCAACTACGATAAAATTTAGATTCTGTTATGGGATCTTACCCATAATAATAATAAAGGACTATTCCATACTTAATAAATACTGCGCCTCAGTAGTAGGCACGGAGTCCGTCGCTCAAGTCTTGAACGACAGATCGGCTGAACTCTCTGCCTTCGGGCAGGGAGGAACCCGAAGGAGGCTACGCCGAAGGGCGGATTCTCTTTCGGGAAGGTAAACCGACCCTGAACCCCTTTATACGGGTTCAATGGGCATATTTTTGGCCGAGCCCACGGGCTCGAAGAGCCCACGTTAAAAAGGCCTTGTGCCACATGACGCCCTTGTGGGATGGGGGTGACTGAATATCGTCAGTAGTTCGAGTCAAGAGTCGAGTCAGAGGCAGTCCGAAACAGAGTCGCGTTCAGACAATTATTGCAAGACATTGGAATAGTGATACTGGTCGAGACTACATTGTTCTCTCTACTAAACTTGATTGTTCATCCTAACACTTCTACTTCTCTGTATATATTCCTGTTTGTAATATATCTGTGTTATTCCATACCTGTGTTCGAGTTCTTCTTTATTGGTTCTACCTTGGACTATCACTGTGGTACAAGGAACTGGACCATAACAAGTGGTGACGAAGAAAGCAACTCTATACGCGGAGGACATACCTTTTTTTTTTTGCTATCCGTCGCGCATAACAATTTCAAAAATAAAAAGGTAAACCATTTAGAAAGAAAGGTGTGATAAAGTTATTATGGGAAATAATTTAAAAAATGTCTCGTTGCGTTTTATTCAAAATTCACGGAAATCAATGAATGTTACTTCAACATTGAAAACAATTTGAATTTTATTTGAAGAAACTAAACCAACCGTTGGGTCAATCTTGTTGTGTTTACTGTTTACATTTAGTTTCATGAAGACTTTGTGAAAGTAGATATATTGTTAAAATACATTTATTTGCAGTTATTGAAGTTGCTTTCAACATTAAATAATTGTCTGTTTGAAGAAAGTTGAACAATAAGAACTTGGGATGTAAAAATACAATAACATAAAATATCGTTGCAGGGCTCCACGTAATTCAGCCGTTTAAAATCAAACGATTTTCATTAAAAGAATCGAATTCAGTAGAACAGACAACATAGTTTCAACAAATGAACATTAATTTAATATAACGACAAGAATACAAGCAATTGGCCATAGATTAGAAAGTAATGTCTTTTTGTTTGGGTTAATAACATTCTGAAATAAAATATAAATTCTCTTTGTGTACGTATGTGAGAAACAATGAAATATTACTATGTGCTTGTATGAAACGGTCAACAGGTGTGTACGTGGTTCATAGCAAAAAGGATACAATAGCTAGAAATTGTTTCTTACTGTTGACAGTGTTGCCGTAGTCTAAAGCGGTCTCTTTAGTTTGTCAGCGCTATCGCTTTTAGCATTAAGTTCGCAAGCGAGAGTGGCGTGGACCTTGATGACAGCTGTATGTTTGGGGCCGGATTTCATGTGTATTATACACTTTCCTGTAAGAAAATCGGCTCCATCCCCGACTTCCTACACGATAATAAATTTACATCTTTCTTTTCCCAACTCTCTCTATATGATTTGATTATATCTTTTCCTCGACTCTTTTTATATGACTTCTGGCAAACACACAAGATACAAAGTTCAGTGTTTTATATAGTAATAAGATGACAAATCTGTTTTTGAAATGAACTAACTGTCATGGAAGTCGAAAATCACATGGAAAGAGTTTCTTTGAGTTCTATATCATGGAAAAAAATTATCTCAATCATGATCGGATGATATTATTTTTTTATTCCCTTTTATATTTTTATTTATTTATTTATTTATTTATTCAATAACCTCTTATATTTTTTTTGTGCGAAGTTTCATTTTTTTATCGATTTCACTCCATGCAAAACCACTAAGACACGAGCAGTTACTGGGTGTGTGTAGAAGTCAAATGACTTACCTGCTAACATGGCTGCCTTCTTGTATCTCTTTATAAAGACAAGCCAGCTAATTCTACCTCATTTATAGGAGAGTAAATATTTACTCTGTCCCTCCACTAGGACGAGAGGTGACACAAGGTCTATTTTTAGGTGGGGACCCGAGCGCATACACCCGGGACAGGAACAAAAATTCCCCTCAGCCCCCACAACCGTTGGTTGCGCTGGTCTCGGTGCGAGCACCGATCCCTCCCTCTGGTGCAATGGGAGGGCGCAGCCTCGGACAGCTCTTCCCTAGCACTGGGCACTTCTTCAGTATTATTTTCTCAGTTGCCCCTCTGTCCTTTGACAGAGAAGTCTCTGAGCGCACTCTACCCAAAGACAGAGACGCAACTGAGAGATGATAGGTAGACGTGTAACTAATCAAAAAAAGAGTACCCAATGCAGCCGGTGGGTTAGTCCACTTTGCTGGAATAGACCTGCTCAACACATTTGCATGAGTGAATTTTATTCACTTATATATCTCTCCATTAAATGACTCGGGGCTAGAATGCAACTTGAAGTGACTACACCAGTCTACACGTGTGTCAGACCACTTGCAAGCTAATCCATATTCTACAGTCACTATGTAGAAAAGTAACTTAGTAATTTCTCCCTATGTAAAACCACTAAGACAGTTAACAGGGTGTGGAAGAATTAGGAACAGAATCATTAATAATGGGCGGTAAGAGAAAAGAGTAATCAGGAAGAGAGTAGATAGCGATTGGCATTACATTTAATTTTTTGTAGATTAAAGTCGGCTAGAAAACATGCAGCCACGAGGGCGTACCACAAGCGAGAAGCGAAACTGTCAGAACAGAATTTACTGCCTCTTGCCAGCTCAACTGGGAATTGATAAGATCCATACGCCAGTTAAGTCAGTCAGTTATGTGCCATGCGTGATACAGGCGTAGGCAATCATGCATCTTTCGATACATGACTGACGAGCCAGATTTTTCCCGCAGTAGGTTGCTATTTCTTTCTGCGGTAAATCAGTGATGCTATTTACTCATAACTGGGGTGGGGGGAGAGGATTCACGTAAGTGACTGTAATAGATTCGACTGGAATTCGAACTCAGCTCTCCGATTCCTCAATCCGAACCGCTATCCATTACTCCACCGCTTAAACCCCAAAATAAAATGCGCTTAAATTCAAAAAGTCTAGATACCATTGCGAAGAGTTCCTCCGAGCAATTACCATGAAAGTATTCATAGAAAAGACCCACAGAGGAAACCTTACGGCGGAGGGAAAAGTGACTGAGTGTTGGACTTTTCTCGGCTATTTATATATATGGGTCAGTGGTGCATTGTGGGTAATCCATTCTGGCGGTTATTTTGACGAGAGTCGCTTGTTTATTTATTTGGGCGAATTTATTTTACTTGTGTTTCATTTTCACGTTTTTATTTTATATATTTATTCATTCTCTTCGGTTTTCGATGTTTTATTAAAAAGAAATGGTGAGATCTCTTTAGGTCGCTTATTTAATATTTTGCTTTGGTCTGGGAAGATAAAGCTATTTACTCGTCCAGTTTTTGGATTGATTGTCGTACTATTCTGCTATTTTGGCGGGGGACATTTTTTAACTTGTTTTTGCTTATTTATGCTTATTTTTATTAGCTCTAACCGTTATTTTAGCGGGAGCGATTTGCTAATTTATTTGCATTCATTTTTACTCATTTTTTCTTATTTCTTTGCCTATTTTTTGTTTTGTGTATTTTCATTTACTCTATTCGGTTTTCATTTTTTATCATTATATAGCAGTCATAGCTATTTTCTCGTCCAATTTTTGGATTGATTGTTTAGTCTATTCTAACAGTTATTCGTTTGTTAATTTGTTCATTGTTTACTCTATGTATTTGGGCTTATCTATTTATTTAAGCCAAATAAATAAACAAGCGACTCCCGCCCAAATAACCGCCAGAATGTATTACCCACAATTCACCACTGGCCCATATATATAAATAGTCGAGAAAAATCCAACACTCGCGGCCTGACGATTGCGTCCAGCATGAAACAGCTATCGCCTCTGAGTGTTGACTTCAATGTTCACTTTTATATATATATATATATATATATATATATATATATATATATATATATATATGAACTTCTGGATTTTAAGTTTAGATCATATCTTTTTTTTATTGTGCATAGTGTTACCACAAATGTATACACACGTTTCCGGTGTCTGTTTTTTTAATTTTAATTTAGGTCAGCGAATCGGTAGCGAATTATGCATCGAAAAATAATTCCTATTTATCTGTATCTCACTCATTTAAACCGTTGTTTAACTCCTCTCTTTAAAACTTCTCTTTGTTAAAGTTTAATCCCCACCTTCACCTTTAGGCCTCCCTGTTCTTCTTTCTTCTGTTACACCCTCTCTCTAGAGCTTTCATACATTTCCCTCTCACATTTGTTTCCCACTCCCACACATACACTCTCAGTGAAATTTTACTTTTTATAACTGGAGTTATATTTTCCGATTTCTTTTTGAAATTGTAGGTCTGATGAATTGGATCGTGATTACGATTCCAATGTAATAAATTATAACCATGGAATATTAGTGTTTTAGCCTTTTTTTTATTCTTACTCTATCCTGGATATTGAGTTCTACCTGGATTCTATCATCTTGAAATTTATATATATATATATATATATATATATATATATATATATATATGTATGTATGTGTGTGTGTGTGTGTGTGTGTGTTGAGCACTAATATTATATATATATATATATATATTCGACTCTCCCGTCGAATTCGACGTATGAGGGTCAAGCAGATCAGTTCCTAGGAAACCGACAGCCCGACAACAGCACATGAGATTTGATTATAGTGGCGAATGTTTTTTTTGAAGGGCCGAATACAGAGACTTGGTGCACTACGTGCCATAAAATCCCAAAACGACCCTCCGCAGGTTTTGAATTCAGAGTTGCCATCCAATGCTATAGAACCTAGTCTGTCCTACTATTTAGCCATAGCTGGAGGGAGAAGAAGAGGATTCACACCTTTCCCAAGGGTATTAGCACGTAAGTGAATGTAATGGATTCGACTGGAATTCGAACTCGACTCTCCGATTCCTCAATCCGAGCCGCTATCCATTACCCGACTGCCAATTTTCCGGCTACTCCTGCAGCCGAGCTGGCCCCAAATGGAATGCCCTATAGTTCTTCGTATCTTGTCCTCTGAGAAGTGGGATTATGTAGTCTAGGCAAAGCACGTCCTCCGTATAACACGTTCCTGGCCTACGCCCTGGAGAGGTCACTCCAATCTCACCATTAAAGGACTTTACTGCAATGACACTACTGCAATGATTAACACGTCTGTCTCTTCCGTTATTCACGAGTGGAATGAGTTTTATACACTCAGGGTGTATCAATATGTTGGCTTTGTGTTAGACTGCAAATAACCAAACGAAACTTTCTCATATGTATTATCGTTAAACTTAACAGAGCCGACAGGAAATCCTCTCATACAAACACTCTAGTCAATGTCCAATTTGATTGGTTACTTCGGTACGGACTGTGGCTGGCGTTTCTAGCCAGAATAAATATGTCCTCTTTCTGGTGGACAGTTTTCGTCCATCCGCCGCTGGTACTTCATTAATTCTTGCTCGAAAACTCCACTGGAACTGGCGAACTGTCTATTCTAGAATAAACATCAACAATCCCGTGAAATTATGACGCAAATAATTACAAATTTTCCATTCTCATATGCAGCTCTGTAATGATGGAATACAAATATTTTATTGGCTTAATATCTGGAGAGGTTATTTAATATAATCAGTGACTGAAAGATTGATGAAGGATATAAAATGCCAAGGAGCCAATATTAATATCTAAAATAATAATTTGTCTTTGTCTATATACTTTAAATTTATTTAGAAATTTAAATTTTTTGTTATCCTGAGTCTCAATCGATAATTTTACTAAAATCAAGTGGTTAATATTAAAAATATTGACTTGCATAAAATCACATATCAGTCATCAAAACACAAAGGGTTTTTTTTCTTTTGTAGATTACTTTCAAGGTTTTATTTGATGTTAGATATTTCCTTCTATTATTCGCCCAATACAACGCTCAAGAGACACGCAAGCTAGAGTCTTACTGAATGAGATTGTTTTATAGACGCAAGAGGAAAAGGTAAAAAGTGCATATCATAAGAATATATATAAAAGATAACGGTTGACCCTGAACTTGAAGTGTTTAAGATTATAATGATTAGGGAAATATCTCCTCGGGAGTATGTCTACAACACTTGAGAAGAATTTGTCCGAATGTGTGTACGTATTCTCTGTGTGTGTGTATGCGTGTGCCTGTGTGTGTGTATGTGTGTGCTGATGTGTGTGTGTGTACACATAAGAAATAACATTTTTATTTAGTTACCCATTTAAACAGGGTATAAATATGTAACAGTCACATATCAGTCATCGAAACACGAAAGAAGTTTTTCTTAATTCATTATTTTCAGGTTTTTTATTTTTATTTTTAGTATTGTTCACGCAATATAAGGCTCAAGAGGCATGCAAGGTAGAAGGTTACAGAATTGTTGCAAGTTCGTAAAGGGGGAAAGTAAAAAGTGCAGTTTAGCAAGATAAGGTTTGGTTTGGTCTGTTTTACGATATATCATCCTCAATGGGTTATCTAATGCCGACAAGATTTTTAGGATATATTTATATGAATAGAATATGTATTCTTTGTAAGAAATCAGTTTGGTTTGGTTTATTTTGTTTTACGGCATATCAACCTCAATGTGTTATTTAATGCCGACAGGATTTTTGGGATAGGTTCGTATGAATAGAATATGTATTCTTTGTAAGAAATCAGTTTGGTTTGGTTTACTTTTTATGGCTGATCAATCTCAATGCGTTATTTAATGCCGACAAGATTTTTAGGATAGGTTCGTATGAATAGAATATGTATTCTTTGTAAGAAATCAGTTTGGTTTGGTTTATTTTGTTTTATGGCTGATCAACCTCAATGGGTTATTTAATGCCGCAAGATTTTTAGGATAGGTTCGTATGAATAGAATATGTATTCTTTGTAAGAAATCAGTTTGGTTTGGTTTATTTTGTTTTATGGCTGATCAATCTCAATGCGTTATTTAATGCCAACAAGATTTTTAGGATAGGTTCGTATGAATAAATTATGTATTCTTTGTAAGAAATCAGTTTGGTTTGGTTTATTTTGTTTTATGGCTTATCAACCTCAATGGGTTATTTAATGCCGACAAGATTTTTAGGATAGGTTCGTATGAATAGAATATGTATGCCAGGCTAACTTAAGCTTACTAACTGCTGGAAAGATAAATCTGTGTTAGGCCCACTTACTAGACTACTCATTCCGAGATCAGTTAACGTTGTATTGGAGATTATAAAGATTATTGATTCTTGGAAAATATAACTGTTTTCTCAAGATTATAATCCACCGTATTCTGATATTATTGTGTCTATCAATACACAGTCAGCAGCTGTTACCTGTTATTACTATGATATGAGCATATAACTTGCCCGTTCAAAGTAAGGCCCAACTATTTGCCCCTAGCTGGGACCCTAACAGGATCTACCACTCCGGATCAGTGTGAACCTGGGGATAACAGCAATTACGATGGTTGGTATATCGTAAACAAAACAAACCAAACCAAACCAATTTTTTTCAGAGATGGAATCGATTCATGCCCAAGAAATTAAATAAATCAATGATTTGTTTATATTTTTGAGATGAGGTATTATGTACACTACTTACATTGTTCGGACTATCGTCCTCATCTTTGTTGCCATATTTATCACAACGTTTCGGCCGTTGTACGCTTCGGACTTCTTCAGGTGGTTGGAATGTCGAACTAAACCCTTCATTTCGCTCGCTGGGGTAGACTATTCAAGGATACATGGAACACTGGATAAAGGCGTTAGTTAGATCCAGTGACAGGACCCAAAGAGCTGTGAGATCAATACCAGGATAACGCGATGGAAAACTTGGAGGCAGGAATTAACAGGAGATAACTGATAACTGACAACCATTAGACATGGCAAGTGGAACTAGAACAGTCTATCCCAGTGGGCAAAATAAAGGGTTCATTCGATATTCCAACCACCTGAAGAAGGCCGAAGCGTTAAATGTCCGAAAAATGTCAACGAACCAATCTGCCACAAAATTAGCTGATGTTCGGTTATTAAAAGTTCGCCACTATGGAGGCCTTGTGCCAGACTATTTGAAAGTTAGTAAAATTTTCTTGAATCTCATTCCTCTTTTGTCCTTTCCGCAATCAAACCTTTACTCAGTCTTTTCTCTCATTTTCAGTCCCTGTGATCGCTTGCGTCTGAGTGGCATCTCTGCCTTCCTTGGGGTGAAATAAAACAGTGAAAATACCTTTCTATAGCCGACAACGTGGTCGCGACAATTGAATACTTCTATTGATGCCAGAGGTATTCATTCGAACCTCGATAAAAGCTAGAATTTCGAAGGAAAGACTTTCTCCACTTGGCGCAACACAATCTTTTTACTTAAAATTGGTTGCTTAGACAACATTCTTTTTGTTGTTGCTTTTATTTTTCTCGTCGCGCTATCGTTAACGGCTGCACCGTAGCTCGGCATTGTCAAGGTTGTGTATAGCTGCAACAGCTTTTGATTGCTTACTATCTGTGTAAGGATGTACGGATAATGTAACAGATATCCGCGCATAAAGTGAAACCGGAGAGCCGAGTTCAAATTCCGGGTTAGTCTGATGCTTTCACATTAGCACAAACGACCTTGGGAAAGGCATGAAACTGTATCTTCCCCTCCAGGTAGGGGTTAATTATTCTTTTGGATCAAACAGGGGTGGCCAAACTTGCTTAATGTAAGAACCACATCCAGTAAAGTTCAGATGTTCGATTCCTTAGTCCACTGTAGACATTTGAACACTCTTACACACGCACATACACACACGGGTCTAGGGTACACCGAGATGGTGTAATGGTTAGCAAACTTGTCTCACAAGAACAATTACGACTTAGTAGTGAGTTCGATCCTCACTGAGTGTCCCCTACTTTCGGCCTTGTGCCACATCTAAGCTACGCTTGGAAAATGGGCATTTCGACGTGGTGTAATACAAGCTTGTCTCACTAGATCGATTGCGACTGTGTTGTAAATTCGATCCTTACTGGGTGCTCCATACCTTTGGCCTTGTGCCACATCTAAGTTACGTTTAGAAAATCTTTTGGGTCACCTACAGTTGGTGTAAGCTTGTCTGAGTAGTGAGTTCGATCCTCACTGGGTGTCCCATACTTTCGGCCTTGTGCCACATCTAAGCTACACTTAGAAAATCATTAGGGGCACCTCGAGGCGGTGTAATGCTTAGCAAGCTTGTCTCGCTACAACAATTACGACTGAGTAGTGAGTTCGATCCTCACTGGGTGCCCCATACTTTCGGCCCTGTGCCACATCTACCTTCTGAAAATCACTGTGACACACACACACACACACACAACGACGACGACAACAAAGCCAGTTTTATCTAGTTTTAATGCTTTTTTCTTTCACTACAATTTTGTATGCATGTAATTCCTTTGTTAGTAACTTGCATTGTTTGTTTTATATTCACTCATCATCTTGCGGCCTCAGCCGAGATTGAACTCACCAATACTTTGATTGGTGTAGTTCATAATCTTGTCAAATAGCTGAATTATTGATGCTTCGCTAGGGCTATCAAGGGTGTTTTTATCGTGACACCATCACTAAATGGATTGCCAACCAAGGCTCAGAGAGACTCCATTCACCCTCCTCTAAGAGCAGGTTTTGAATTCAGAGTTTTCCTTCTCCTAGACCAGTTGCCATCCAAGGCTATAGAACCCAGTCTGTCCTGCTATTTACCCATAGCTGGAGGGAGAATAAAGATGATTCACACCTTTCCCAAGGGTGTTAGCACGTAAATGAATGTAATGGATTCGACTGGAATTCGAACTCGGCTCTCCGATTCCTCAATCCAAGCCGCTATCCATTACTCCGCCGTGCCTCCTGATTTTACCCGGACTCACATTGAGTTCACCAATATTATTAGCGAGGTATATGTTCCAGTATTCCATAAATAATATAAAATATCTCTACACAGCAAAACCAAAGAGGTGATATCCGTAATATAATTGTGAGTTATTCCTGCCCGAAGATACAAATTTATTCGTTTTGCGGTTGTTGAAATTTTTAAGCGTTGCAATTGGCTGTCTTTCGACTACGCGGACAATAAAATAACACGCGTCATGATTCAATTCTATTGTAGCAGTAACCTTTAAATAAATGAAATTGGGGAAAGCGTTTAGGTATTGGAGCCGTGTTTTAACACTGGCTTCGAACGAGAGAAGAGTCAACCTGAGGTGGGTTTATGATCGTTTCGATTTTCAATAACATGTGTTTCCCATGCCACCAAGACCCCACCCATGATTAAACATAGAACGGTGAAAATCTCGATTATTGATCAACAATTCAAACCAGAAACAGTTTTGCTATTAGAGAGAGTTTCGATTGGAGGCTTTAACTGCCTGGGCAAATTGGCACCGACAACGCTAAGGTAAGAACGGGCTTGTGCAGAAGGCACTGCGACCGGATATTTTTCATATCGATATACATTAATTAGTCCAGACCAGTCAGTCGTCCTGGGTAAGACGTTAAACTACATCCGCAGCATGGGTAAGACTATAAAATACATCCAACAGCAAGGCCTCTGATCAGGAGGTTTTGAGGAGCGTGGAACCACCTCTTAATTGCTGGTGTTCCCAGGTCCACCCTGAACCGGGGTGGTAGCACCTGTGAGGGTCCCAGCTATGGGCAAATAGTTAACTATGACCAGCAATAGTTTTTTGAAAAAAAATATTACCAGCAATACAATTTTGAAGGAAAGATATTACCAGAAACAGATTTTTGACAAAACAAAATATTACCAGCAATAAAAATTTTTGTCGGCATTTAATAACCCATTTAGATTGATATGCCATAAAACAAAATAAACCAAACCAATCTAAACCAAAGAATACATATTCTATTCATACTAATCTATCCTAAAAATCTTGTCGGCATTAAATAACCCATTGAGGTTGATATGCCGTTAAACAAAATAAACCAAACCAATCTAAACCAAAGAATACATATTCTATTCATACTAATCTATCCTAAAAATCTTGTCGGCATTAAATAACCCATTGAGGTGTTGATATGCAATAAAACAAAATAAACCAAAGCAAACTGATTTCTTACAAAGAATACATATTCTATTCATACGAACCTATCCTAAAAATCTTGTCGGCATTAAATAACCCATTGAGGTGTTGATATACAATAAAACAAAATAAGCCAAAGCAAACTGATTTCTTACAAAGAATACATATTCTATTCATACGAACCTATCCTAAAAATCTTGTCGGCATTAAATAACCCATTGAGGTGTTGATATGCCGTAAAACAAAATAAACCAAACCAAACCAGACCAGTCAGTCAGTTATTCGATACATGGCTGAAAAGGCATATTTGTTCCAGCAGTAGGTATACATTTCTTTCTGCGGTAGATCTGTTACTATCCATGGCTACAGAACCCAGTCTCTCCTGCTATTTACCCATAGCTGGAGGGAGAAGAGGATTCATATCTTCAAATATTTATAAGATACAACCGTTCAAAGCTTAATCTAAAAACTGAAAAATTTTGCTGTTACATGATTTGGACGAGGAACCGATAGCCAGACACCTGCACATATGATTTGATTATAGTAATCAATGTTTTGTGCAGAGCAACCACACTTTTTGAAGAGCCGCATACAAGGTTCCCAAATGACCCTCCGCAGGTTTTGAATTTAGAATTTTCCTTCTATATCATCCAAGGTTATAGAACACTGTCTGTCCTGGGAGAAGAAGAGGATTCATACCTTTCCCATGGGTATTAGCACGTATGTGAAAGTAATGGATTCGACTGGAATCGAACTCGGCTTTCCGAGATATACATATATATATATCTATATATATATATATATATATATATATATATGAATAAAAAATGACAATAGGAAAACTGGTAATTACCAGTTTTCCTATTGTATCATTTTTATTCATAAATATTGTCTTCTCTACCGATTAAATCGGAGAAATTTTCATATATATATATATATATATATATATATATATATATATATATATATATATATATTATTTTATAAAAAGTTATTAGGGGTTCAGTTTCCTATGTAAACTTACCAGCCCTCGTATTAGGCCGAACCGGGTCAGGGCCGAGAAGAATGACCGCTTGGTAATACCAGGCACTGCAATGTTGGGTGTGCGGATGATGTAACGGTTAAAGGCTGAGAATTGTAAATCGAAGAGCCGAGTTCCAATTCCAGACAGGTTCATTATATTCACTTACGTGCAAATACTCTTGGGAAAGATATAAATGCGCTTCTTTCCAGTTCCACACCTATGGGTTAAATAGTAGGTCTTGTTCAGTAGATCATTATTATCGCAAAAAATTCTTACAATTCTAAAAATAATTTCTGACATTAAATGACCTAAAAATGTTGTCGGCATTAAATAACCCATCGAGGTTGAAATAAACCAAACCAATCTAAACCAAAGAATACATATTCTATTTATACGAATCTATCCTAAAAATGTTGTCGGCATTAAATAACCCATTGAGGTTGATATGCCGTTAAACAAAATAAACCAAACCAATCTAAACCAAAGAATACATATTCTATTCATACGAATCTATCCTAAAAATGTTGTCGGCATTAAATAACCCATTGAGGTTGATATGCCGTTAAACAAAATAAACCAAACCAATCTAAACCAAAGAATACATATTCTATTCGTACGAATCTATCCTAAAAATGTTGTCGGCATTAAATAACCCATTGAGGTTGATATGCCGTGAAACAAAATAAACCAAACCAATCTAAACCAAGCCGTAATAAGACAGATCAATTATAGAACGCGGTTTCTTAAAATGTTAAAAAAAATGGATTAAATTTAAAGATTATAATCTAAAGTTCATTTTTCATATATTAGTAGCATTCCAGATTACGAATTTCAAGAAAAACATGTTGTATGAATATATTTTGTTTTGGCTTCCATAGTTGGGAAGGGGTCAAGTTGCAACAAATTTACATACAAAATGATATATATATATATATATATATATATATATATATATATATATATATATATATATACAGAGAGAGAGAGAGAGAGAGAGAGAGAGAGAGAGAGAGAATTACCCTTAAACATACAAATTACAAAGTGAAAATACTAAACTCAAGCAAGAATAACAATTTTACTCTCCGGGGAATATTGTAACAGAGAACGGAAAGTGTGACAGTGAAATCCGAAGGTGCACTGGGATAGCGAAAGGTGTCTTCCAAAAGCTAAGCAAAGTATTAAGAAACAAGAAAACTTCGTTAGAAATAAAGAAAAGAGTGCTGAACTGTTATGTAATATCAACCATCCTATATGGCGGTGAATGTTCAGCAATCTCCTCACAGATGAAGAAGAGACTTGAAGCAAGAGAAACAAAGAAAAGAGTACTGAACTATTATGTAATATCAATTATTCTATATGGCGGTAAATGTTGAGCAATCACCTCACAGATGAAGAAGAGACTTGAAGCAAGAGAAACAAAGAAAAGAGTACTGAACTATTATGTAATATCAATTATTCTATATGGCGGTAAATGTTCAGCAATCTCTTCACAGATGAAGAAGAGACTTGAAGCAAGAGAAACAAAGAAAAGAGTACTGAACTATTATGTAATATCAATTATTCTATATGGCGGTAAATGTTCAGCAATCTCCTCACAGATGAAGAAGAGACTTGAAGCAAGAGAAACAAAGAAAAGAGTACTGAACTATTATGTAATATCAATTATTCTATATGGCGGTAAATGTTGAGCAATCACCTCACAGATGAAGAAGAGACTTGAAGCAAGAGAAACAAAGAAAAGAGTACTGAACTATTATGTAATATCAACCATCCTATATGACGGTAAGTGTTGAGCAATCTCCTCACAGATGAAGAGACGGAGCAACAGAAATGTTTTAAAGAAGGATACTGAGAATCCGTTGAACATGACGAGGTTTTAGAGAGAATGGAAACAAATAGGACATATATTTTATATCAGAAAGAGCACTTCGACTCGATGTAATCGTTAGGAAGCTTATCTTGCTAGATCAATTACGACTGAATAATGAGTTCTATCCTCACTGGGTGTCACATATTTTTGGCTTTGTGCCACAACTAAGCTACTCTTAGAAAATCATTGGGTACTTCGACGTGGTGTAACGCTTAAAAAGCTAGTCTTGCTAAATCGATTACGATTCAAGAGTGAGATCTTTCCTGACTGGGTGCCCCGTATTTTTGACCTTGTGCGCATCTAATCACCATACATAATATCAGAAAGATTCACTTGAAATTTCTAGGGCATATAATGAGGAAAGAGAGCTTGGAAAATTTGACACTCACAGGACATATTGAAAACAAGAGAAATAGCAAAAAAATTACAGCATATTAACGAGCTCGTGTAAATGGATGTTAGAACAGGATTTAGGAGAGATAGCAAAAAGACCAAATTTACTGGGAGCTACAAAGAACAGGGAGATAAGGAGACGAACTGGGGGGGGGGGGGCTTAATCTAAGACGAACAAAAAAAATTTTAAAAAAATTATTTCTTTTCGCAGTGCCAATTGCAATGGTTACTCGAAAGGAACAGCCCGTTCCACGCGCTTGTATCTTAAATATATTTGGCAACAGTCATCTGACTCCGATGACGTAACGATTTTGGTCACGTGACTTCGTTGTGAAATTCCGGCTCGTTAGATTACAAATGCTTTGAAGGCGCTGACAGGAAAACTTAATTGGTACGCTACTCAATTTATATTTCAAAAACTCACAAGGGAAATAGGCATAGGAAATATATATATATATATATATATATGTGTGTGTGTGTGTGTGTGTGTGTGTGTGTGTGTGTGTGTGTGTGTGTGTGTGAACACATATCAGAAGATATTTTCATTTTACTCAATATGCCTTTCGATCTCTCTCTCTATTTCTATCTCTATCTTTCTCTACTTCTATCTATCTATCTAATTTATCTATCTATCTCTCTCTCTCTCTCTCTTTATATATATATATATATATATATATATATATATATATATATATATATATATATATATAAAAAGCTCAAAATGTACAAGTAGTAGTAGTACTATGCCTGTTCTAAGCGTGCGAGAAGTGGACAGTCTACAGCCAGCATGCTAAACAGTTCGATGTCTTCCATATTAGATGACTCAGGACGCTGTCAATTGGCAGTAAAAGAGTCCTGGACATTAAAGTGCTCCAGCATGCTGGAATAGAGAGCATCCGTGCCATCCTACTGTGATATCAGCTCCGGTGTAATAGCCACGTCCGCCGCATGGACGACTGTCGCCTGCCGAAGAGATTGCTCTATGGCGAGCTATCAACAAGCAAGCGATCACTCGACAGACCAAAGATGCTTTACAAGGACACGCTGAAGGAGTCTCTCAAGCATTGAGTAGCATTCCCCATTCCACCTGGGAAGAGTCTGCTGAGGAGCGTGCCGTCTGTCGCTCCTTTGTAAAGTCCGGAGAGTCTGATTTTGAAGAGAAAAGAATCCGGGACAAAAAACAGAATCGCCAGAAAAGCAAAGATCCAGAGGGCTTCGTCACCCAGCCTGGTTTGAACCCCCAGCATCACATATCACAACTGAAAAAGTCTTTTAAGGGCAAAGATTGGAGTGATATATATATATATATTAACTGATTTTAAAAAAATACCAAAATTCGCTAGAATATGAAACAGAACTAAGTTAATTATATAACTAATGCTTTTATAATTAAATTTGAAGTTTTTAGCTTCGGTTTTTAAAACATGGTAATTCCTGTGTAGCGAAGAAAACATATTTTAAATCAGTTAATTTATAATATTTATGCTCTTGTAAATTTACACTGAGCACTGTTTTGCAAAACTAAAAAATATCAGTAAGAACACCAGATTATATATCTTACTGTTCTTTCTTTTTATTATAATATATATATATATATATATATATATATTTTACATATATATGTGTGTGCGCGCGTGTTTGTGTATTTAAACGAAGGACTGGTCTGTACATATTTTAATGAATTTGCTGATCAGTAGGGTGTGGCTTAGTTTTGTTTATTGTTTAAAATTGTGTTAATATATAAAGGTTTACTTTCTAAGCTAGGCATGACTTCATTTTTTTATATTAATATTTTTCAAATTGCTGATGAGATCACGAGAATTTTTAAACTCTAAATGCATTTCTGGTTGTTGTAATCATATATATATATATATATATATATATATATATATATATATATATATATATTCATTACATTCAAAAATTGTAGTTTCATGCCATTAGATTTATCCATTTGATTATATTTACACACACACACACACACACACACACACACACACACACATATATATATATATATATATATATATATATATATATATATAGGCAGCTCGAGGTTGTGTAATGGTCAGCAAGCTTGTATCGCTAGAACAATTACGACTGAGTAGTGAATTCGATTCCCGCTGGGTTTCAACCCGCCTAATTTCGGCCTTGTGCCACATCTAAGCTGTGCGTGGAAAATCAATATATATATATATATATATATATTAGCACGTAATTAATTTACGTGCTAATACCCTTGGGAAAGCTGTAAATCCTCCTCTTCTCCCTCCAGCTATGGGTAAAGTTGCCTTGGATCGCAACTAGTCTAGGAGAAGGACAACTCTGAATTCAAAACCCGTGGAGGGTCGTTTGGGGACCCTGTGGCACTTAGTGCAGCAGGTCTCTGTATTTGGCCCTACAAAAAGTGTGGATGGTCCTACACCTTCACCACTATAATCAAATCTCATGTGCTGTTGTCGGGCTGTCGTTTTCCTAGGAGCTGATATATATATCAGGTTTCAGTTAGGTTCGCCTATCGACGGGAGTTTCGAGTATATATATATATATATATATATATATATAATTTTGTCGCTGATTAGTGTTACCTTCAGCCCTCTGACTCCAGAATTTTGTAGCCGAAACTTTTTGTAAATGTTCGGTCCACTCGTCAGGAGATTTCAACAATTTTCTCATTTTCGTTATTTCTGTATAAAGTAAAAAATTAATCTATGCCCTATTTAGAATGATGATTTTTTCTATTTGTGTGTGTGTGTGTGTGTGGCTATGTGCGTGCGTGTCTATATCTGTGTATTTACGTATGTGTACTTATGTATGTGAACGTCGTTATATATATATATATATATATATATATATATATATATATATATATATATATATATATATATATACAATGAATCATTCATACAAAAGTACAAAAAACAAACGTCATAATATTCATCGAATGAACGGTAGGTCAATGCATCTTTAAAAATTTTTAGCGAAGGGATTTCGCCATTTTATATTAACTTTACTAATTTACATTTTGTATCAATGGTTCATTGTAATATAAATTGAACTGCACCACATATTGAGCAGTCTTCGTTTTAACTTAATACTCGCTAGTTTTTTCTTTGTACCAGAGGTTTAAGGTACTGGACGATTTCTTTCGCCCTGTTCGGAGGTTTCTGGTTCTTTCTTTTTTTTTTTTCTCAGATGCCAATTTGATTTGAAAATTGTACTATCCAGGTTTTTTATGCAATCCTAGTCCCACTATCTTTTCCAATGTCCGCCATCTGCGTTCTGATGCAAAGGCTGCCACGAGATAAGCGACGTGCAAGGGTGCAGGTTATATTTCGGAGTGACCTTCCCCTAGATAGCTTGCCTTGCAAGGCTCCAAAGCCCCTACCTGCCCATCAAGGCTTCCCAGCCGGTTGTCCTTCTCCTAAACCAGTTGCCATCCAAGGCTATAAAATAGGCTATATGTCCTGCTATTTATCCATAGCTGGGCGGGAGGAGAAGATGTGTATTAGCACATGCGAATAGAATGTTTAGAGGTACAAAATTTATATATAGTTTTAAAAACAAGGAATGTATTGATTTTAATTTTAAAAGTCTCTAGGGCCCTTTCAGCCTTTCCCTCGCTAATTTATTTACACGATTATTTCCCCTCCCCTCGTTAAATTTATATACACTTGTTTGTTATTTTAGTGTGTTTCCCCCCTCTTTTTGCTCTTCATTGTCGTTAATATTCTTTTCGCTGATCCAACGATTGTCTCCTGATGAGATGTTGGCTGAAAGGGCCCTAGAGACTTTTAAAATTAAAATCAATACATTCCTTGTTTTTAAAACTATATATATATATATATATATATATATATATATATATATATATATATATATATATATATATATTAAGTTAGTTTCAGTTAGGTTCGCCTATCGACCAGTTCACTCTTTTAACGTCTCAATCTGATCTCAGAAATTTTGCTCACTAATTATTTTTGGTCCTCCCTCGATAGGAGTAGATAGGTTCACTTATCGCCTGGTTCACACTCCTCCCCGTTCTTTTGAAAAACAGTAGATATTTATCCTTTTTTTTTTCTGCTTAGGTTTGGGTTTTCCGTTTCCTTCTAATCCCTGCTTCCACTTCATACTTCTAACGTCTCCAAGTGAACTCTGAAAATTTATCCACTAATAAAAATTCTTCCTCGAAAATTCTTCAGGTTTTTGGCTTGGTAGCGAGAAGATGGTCTCGAATTAAATCTGGGGTTGGGAAGTTCACTCACTAATTGTACCGTCTTCGTCACTGAGAAGTAGTCGGCAACATTTACCTATTAGAGAAAATAAAAGTTTCCAATACAGACTTCATTGCGTTGGGCTATTTATTATTACGGGAAAATCTTTCCACTGGCGAAAAAACGGTGAGTGACTTTCAGTTATATCTCGTGACAGTATGACTTTAGAGTATGGGCCTGAAGTCAGTTCAAGGTAGATATGATTTCGGGACAATAACGTACGTCTGCGCTGTTACAATGAAATTGTGTCCGTTCTGTGAACAATTGGTAGCTATTTGTTTGAAATGTCTTGAACAATCAGATTGTTAGTTTGAAGTTTTAAATTAGAATGTAAATCTGAACTGACAGATCAAGAGAAATGTTTAATAACTTTAGAACATCTGCTTTTATGTGCCGTGTCCCTTAAGGAGGTAGGCGATCATGGCTCTCCACTTCTTACTGTCCCTTGCAGCTCTCAATAATTAATCGTTTTGTCATTTCTCCCAGACACTGTGCTGCCATCCACTTGCTTAAGCCCGTTAAGTATGTAACACATTGCTTTCTGTTATCACTCTTTCCCTCTATTTGCCCTGTGAGTATCAGATTTTCCAAGCCCTCCTTTCTCATTACGTGTCCCAGAAATTTCAGCTCCATCTTCCTGATGTCAGAGCTAGGGAAATGTATAATAACGCTTAAAATTGTTTTAAAAAATGATCGACGAGAACCACTGAACTGTAAAAAAATTTTTTAGAACTCCTGAGCAACTTCGATGCAGGTCTGCTCATTTTTTTGTCATATTCACAACGTTTCAGCCGTTGTACGCTCTAGTCTTCTTCAGGACTAGTCTATGTTTCTGAGGTGAGGTATTATAACTAATTACATGATTTACATTGTTCGGACTGTTGTCCTCATCTTTATTGCCATATTCACAACGTTTCAGCCGTTGTACGCTCAGGCCTTCTTCAGGATCTGTCTATATTTTTGAGGTGAGATATTGTAACTATTTACATTATTTACATTGTTCGGACTGTTGCCCTCATCTTTATTGTCATATTGACAACGTTTCAACCGTTGTACGCTTTAGCCTTCTTCAGGATCTGTCTATATTTCTGAGATGAGATATCGTAACTATTTACAATATTTACATTGTTCGGACTATTGTCCTCATCTTTATTGTCATATTCACAACGTTTCAGCCGTTGTACGCTTTGGCCTTCTTCAGGTTCTGTCTATATTTCTGAGATGAGATATTGTATATATTCACACTATTTTAAAAAAATCGTTTAAAAAAAAAGATAAAATCAACGAAAATAAAAACGGAATGATATAAAAAAAAAAAGACAGATGTGATAAATCGATACAGAGTCACGTATTCTGTGAACCGTTACGATGCTAAAGGTCGGTGTTCGAGCCTAGACTTAAGCTTAAATTGGCATGCAGATTTTACAGGCACTTTTCTCTTCATTTTTTATTACTGATATTCACCCATTAAAAGACACTCAGTTTAAAGGGTTACTATGTGGTGTTGTATGTTCAAAAGGACTGGGGAGGAGTTTGAATCGGGCGACAAGCGAACCTATCGACCCCTTAGGAAAGAGAATAATAATAATAATAATTAGTTAATAAAATGGAGGCATCAGAAGTTTTGACTTGAAGTAGACTTTAGAAAAAACCGGAAGCCCAATCCTAAACAGGAAACAAGGAATAAATCTCCACTCCTGTTCAATAGATTGGGGAGGAGTTAAAACCTGGCCACAAGCGAACCTATCGACTCCTAGAGAGAGAGAATAATAACAATAATAATTAGTGAATAAAATGGAGGCGTTAGAAGTTTTGACTTGACGTAGACTTTAGAAAGAACCGGAAACCCAATTCTAAACAGGAAACATGGGGTAAACCTCTACTCCTGTTCAAAAGACTAGGAAGCTGTGTGAAACGGATATCCTCATATACGTAGTATAAATGGCGTAACACAATCTTCCAGCCACCGATGAGAGAGAAAGGAAAAAAAAGAAGAAAAAATCAAGGTGCCTTCGAAGAGTCGGGGTGGTGAGGGTACAAATTGCGAGAAGAGAGAGAGAGAGAGAGAGAGAAGGAGAGAGAGAGAGACAAGAGTAAGATAAGTTGGCTTAGCTGAAAGAGAAAGAAAAGAAAAACAATTTTCCTTCGGTGAGCAAAAAGAGAGAAATTGAGAGAGATCGCGAAATGAAAGACAAGTTGCCTAAAGCGAACAGAAAAAGAAAGAAAGAAAGAAAGAAAGAAAGAAAGAAAGAAAGAAAGAAAGAAAGAAAGAAAAGACAGGTTGTTTTAGGCGATTAGAGAGAGAGTGGGAGGAGAGTTTGCCTTCAACATGCAGTGAGAGAAAAATGAAGAAGAGAGTGAAATAAAGAAAAAATTGCTTTCAGCGGAAAGAGAGAGGGGGAGAGAGAGAGAGGAAGAGGATGAGAACAGAAATAGAGAGAACGAAAATATGTACTAAGTATCTTTAGAGAGTGAGACAGAGAAAGAGAGGGAGAGTGGGAGGAGATTTTGCCTTCAACATGCAGTGAGAGAAAAATGAAGGAGAGGGTGAAATAAAGAAAAAATTGCTTTCAGCGGAAAGAGAGGGGGGAGAGAGGAAGAGGATGTGAACAGAAATAGAGAGAACGAAAATATGTACTAAGTATCTTTAGAGAGTGAGACAGAGAAAGAGAGGGAGAGTGGGAGGAGAGTTTGCCTTCAACATGCAGTGAGAGAAAAATGAAGGAGAGGGTGAAATAAAGAAAAAATTGCTTTCAGCGGAAAGAGAGAGGGGGAGAGAGAGGAAGAGGATGAGAACAGAAATAGAGAGAACGAAAATATGTACTAAGTATCTTTAGAGAGTGAGAAAGAGAGAGAGAGGGAGAGTGGGAGGAGAGTTTACTTCAACATGCAGTGAGAGAAAAATGAAGGAGAGAGGAAATAAAAGAAAAATTGCTTTCAGCGGAAAGAGAGGGGAGAGAGAGAGAGAGGAAGGGGATGAGAACAGAAATAGAGAGAACAAAAATATGTACTAAGTATCTTTAGAGAGTGAGACAGAGAAAGAGAGGGAGAGTGGGAGGAGAGTTTGCCTTCAACATGCAGTGAGAGAAAAATGAAGGAGAGGGTGAAATAAAAAAAAATTGCTTTCAGCAGCGGAAAAGAGAGGGGAGAGAGAGAAGGATGAGAACAGAAATAGAGAGAACGAAAATATGCTAAGTATCTTTAGAGAGTGAGACAGAAAAGAGAGGGAGAGGGGAGGAGAGTTTGCCTTCAACATGCAGTGAGAAAAATGAAGGAGAGGGTGAAATAAAGAAAAATTGCTTTCAGCCCCAAAGAGAGGGGAGAAAGATGAAGAGGATGAGAACAGAAATGAGAGAAACAAAATATGTACTAAGTATCTTTAGAGGTGAGACAGAAAAAGAGAGGAGAGTGGGAGGAGAGTTTGCCTTCAACATGCAGTGAGAGAAAAATGAAGGAGGGTGAAATAAAGAAAAATTGCTTTCAGCAGGAAGAGGGGGAGAGAGAGGAAGGGATGAGAACAGAAATAGAGAACGAAAATATGCACTAAGTATCTTTAGAGGTGAGAAAGAAAGAGAGGGAGAGTGGGAGGAGAGTTTGCCTTCAACATGCAGTGAGAGAAAAATGAAGGAGGGTGAAATAAAAGAAAAATTGCTTTTCAGCGGAAAAGAGAGGGGAGAGGAAGAGGATGAGAACAGAAATAGAGAGAACGAAAATATACACTAAGTATCTTTAGAGAGTGAGAAAGAGAGAGAGAGAGAAAGAGAGAGAGAGAGAAAGAGAGAGAGAAAGTTAGATGTTACCATAGGAGCGGAAAGAAAGAGAAGCCAGAAAACAAACACGGAAACAAGCACATGAGAGAGCAAATGTAAAATGGATCTTACTCCGGATTGTACGTGTATCTAGCAAGCCGAGCTTAAGTCAGGCACAAGGACATAAATGTTCGGCACTCAATGAAAATTCAATTCCCGACAAACGGTCTTAAATAAATACGGAGAGCCGAGTTCGAATTCCAGTCGAGTTCGTTACATTCACTTAAGCGTAAATCCCCTTTGATAATGTATAAATCTAGATCTTTTCCCCCAGCTATGGGTTAAATATTAGGAATTATACCTGGAAAGACTATTGTTAACTAAGAAAATACTGTTAAAAAACTGTTAATGCAATATTCACAGTCGCCCAAAAAATAATTATTCGAACAATCTAAAATATGGTTCAGCTTCCTACAACACACAGTGTTGATAAACCGTAAAAAACAAAACACGCAATCTTAAATTATTTGCTAAATATCACCCCCACCCGCGACAGAGGCTCTAGCTAGATTAAACTCGCAGATAATTACAAAGATTAGTTTTAACCTGGTGCATGACATAATAATGAGGTGCCCAATGAGGATCGACTCTCTGTAAATGGAGTGCGAAAGTAGTTCATGTGAATTTTGCGTGTGAATATTTATTAAGACTGATACATGTGGTAATGCGGGCACGAAGTGCGGATCGAATTCTTTAGAAATAGATTTCGAAAATAGCTTGCTAAACCATGCTCTACAGCAGGCACCCGAACCGCATCGTACAATCTGGCACAATGTCACAAGCATGGGTCACAATTTCAAAAAAAAGTGCTGAACATTGTTCGATAGCGGACACTCCAGTTGGATTGGATACGTAGATATTTAGTAAATTTAGCCTAGAATGGCATAAGGCTAAAGTAGCGTGTACAGCTTGTTAACCATTGCTATGTGGCAGTAGCAATAACTGGAATGTTTGCGCAGAAAAACGTCTGCTTAGCGAGGTATCTATATGCATTGAAAGTGGGATTTTATGGAGACAGATCAATTTCACTGTGCGCGTGTATCTGGTCTGTGTGTGTGTGTGTGTGTGTGTGTGTGTGTGTGTGTGTGTGTGTGTGTGTGTGTGTGTGTGTGTGTGTGCGCGCGCGCGCACGTAATGTGGAGACAAGTGCATATTTAAATGAAAGAGGTATAGGCGTTGGTGTGCAAGTAAATAAACTGGAGTCGTGTGCCTCTGCGGAAGTGACTTGTTTGCGGGTCGAAGAAGAGGTGAGAAAGAAAGAAAGAAAGAAAGAAAGAAAGAAAGAAAGAAAGAAAGAAAAAAGAAAAAAAGACAGAAAGAAAGAAAGAAAGAAAGGAAGAAAGAAAGAGCTAAACTGTCAAAAGGAAATTTCGAGTTAAAAAATAAAAATGAACAGAAAGAAAAGAAAAGAAAAAAGTAGGAATTGCTGAAAAGAAAGAAAGAAAGAAAGAAAGAAAGAAAGAAGAAGTACTAAAGAATCAAAGAGAGAAGTGCTGAAAAAAAAAGAAAGAAAGAAAGAAAGAAAGAAAAAAAGAGAAGTACTAAAGAATGAAAGAGGGAAGTGCTGAAAAGAAAGAAAGAAAGAAAAAAGAAAGAAAGAAGATGAAGTACTAAAGAATAAAATAGGGAAGTGCTGGAACGAAAGAAAGAAAGAAAGAAAGAAAGAAAGAAAGAAAGAAAGAAAGAAAGAAAGGAGAAGTAGTAAAGAATGAAACAGGTAAGTGCTAAAAGAAAGAAAGAAAGAAAGAAAGAAGGAAGGAGAAGTAGAAAAGAATAAAAGAGGGAAGTGCTGAAAAGAAAGAAAGAAAGAAGGAAAGAAAGAAAGAAAGAAAGAAAGAAAGAAAAAAGGAAGGAGACGTACAAAAGAATGAAAGAGGGAAGTGCTGAAAAGAAAGAAAGAAAGAAAGAAGGAAAGAAAGAAAGAAAAGAAAGAAGGAAGGAGAGTACAAAAAGAATGAAAGAGGAAGTGCTGAAAAGAAAGAAAGAAAGAAAAAAGAAAGAAAAGAAAGAAAGAAGGAAGGAGAAGCACAAAAGAATGAAAGAGGAAAAGCTGAAAAGAAAGAAAGAAGGAAAGAAAGAAAGAAAGAAAGAAGGAAGGAGAAGTACAAAAGAATGAAAGAGGGAAGTGCTGAAAAAAGAAAGAAAGAAAGAAAGAAAGAAAGAAAGAAGGAAGGAGAAGTACAAAAGAATGAAAGAGGGAAGTGCTGAAAAGAAAGAAAGAAAGAAAGAAAGAAAGAAGGAAAGAAAGAAACAAACAAAGAAAGAAAGAAGGAAGGAGAAGTACAAAAGAATGAAAGAGGGAAGTGCTGAAAAGAAAGAAAGAAAGAAAGAAAGAAAGAAA
>CAHIKZ030005202.1:807500-810000 GCA_903632075.3 Acanthosepion pharaonis | reverse complement strand
TAGATAAGTTCCAACAAATCATCTTGCATTTAATTTTAAATAAAAAAAGAACCTTGTAAAATGTAACGCCATTTTTGACAAAATAGTTAAATTATTATTAATATATTTTAACAATCTTATTTATATAAATATATTGTTCCTACACACACGTATATATATATATATATATATATATATATATATATATATATTTATTATTATTATTATTTAAAGACAACAGATATTTTTTGTCGAAGCATTTTTTATGAAATACTTTTACCAATAATCCTTCAAAATTTCCTCGAATTAATTTCTAAAGAAAAATACAAGAAATATTGTTCAATTTCGAATTTCTTCAGTCAAAAACTTGTACTCTTCATTACTGTGGTAGGTACACACAATTGTTTTGATTCGTAGAACTAGTACGTGTTGTAAAGTAGGCAAAGGTTGTGTTGAGATAAGCGAGGGGTGACGTGTTTTCGCCTACGTCACAACCCTCTTTGCATACGTCACAACACTCTTTGCATACGTTACAACTCCCTAGTTCTACAGAACTCATCAGTTGTTTTCTAACTACCCTGATGATGACTTAAGAAATTCGAAAGCCTGGACTGTATTTCTTGAACTCTTCTTCCGAAATGAAGTTTGGACTATTAATCATAAGAAAAACCTTTTTATTTACCATTTTATAAAATTCGAATCAACTGGCAATTTCACCAATGTTTTGCCAACCATTCCAATAAACAATCTAATAAATTGTCTATTATTCTTGTTGTCAATTCTCAGGAACAAAAAAATGTATAAATTCACTTTCATATGTTTAGGTTTTATAACAATTCTAATCATTGCTTTTTAAAACAATAAACATTGCCCAAAAGAGAAGATAGTTAAATTAATAGCGGTGTCAAGGGAAAAACCCTCCTTTCGTCAAACCGTTTTTTTCCTGGGCACAGAGATCCAAATTTGCGTGTTTGCCTATTGCCCGGTTTGCAGACCTCCCCGGTCTTTTCAACGGGTGTTAATGGTTTATCCGTTGGTTCTTGTTTACGATTGGGTCTCTGTTTCCTTCTAAGGTCTTTTATTTACTTTCACTGCCTAAGGCTTCCCTGCGTGTGAGTAGCATTGTCGCCTGTTTGGGGTGAAATGATTTAACAAAAGCGTAAAAATAGCGACACAAATTTTTGAAAGAGCATAGGAATTGTGAAAACATGGCTTTCAAAAAAGTAATAAGAGATAGGGAAATATAGTTAGAAAATATCCTTAAAAATATCGTTAGGAAATATCGTTAGAATTATAGTTAGGAAATATCGTTAGGAAATATCGTTAGAAATATCGTTAGAATTATAGAAAATAGCGTTAGGAAAAATCGTTACGAAATATCGTTAGAAATATCGTTAAATTATAGGAAATATCGTTAGGAATTATCGTTAGAATTATAGTTACGGAATATCGTTAGGAAATATCGTTAGAATTATAGTAGGAAATATCGTTAGGAAATATCGTTAGAATTATAGTAAGAAATATCGTTAGGAAATATAGTTAGAATTATAGGAAATATCGTCAGGAAATATCGTTAGAATTATAGTTAGGGAATATCGTTAGGAAATATCGTTAGAATTATAGGAAATATCGTTAGGAAATATCGTTAGAAATATAGTTAGAATTATAGGAAATATCGTCAGGAAATATCGTTAGAATTATAGTTAGGAAATATTGTCAGGAAATATTGTTAGGAAATATCGTTAGAATTATAGGAAATATCGTTAGGAAATATCGTTAGAAATATCGTTAGGAAATATCGTTAGAAATATCGTTAGAATTATGGTTAGCAAATATCGTTAGGAAATATCGTTAGAATTATAGTTAGGAAATATCGTTAGAATTATAGTTAGGGAATATCATTAGGAAATATCGTTAGAATTATAGTTAGGAAATATCGTTAGGAAATATCGTTAGGAAATATCGTTGAAAATATCGTTAGAATTATAGGAAATATCTTTAGGAAATATCGTTAGAATTATAGTAAGAAATATCGTTAGAAAATATCGTTAGAATTATAGGAAATATCGTTAGAAAATATCGTTAGAATTATAGTTAGGGAATATCGTTGGAAGTATAGGAAATATCGTTAGGAAATATCGTTAGAGTTAGAGTTAGGGAATATCGTTAGGAAATATCGTTAGAATTATAGTTAGGTAATATCGTTAGGAAATATCGTTAGAATTATAGTTAGGGAATGTCGTTAGGAAATATCGTTGGAATCATAGGTAATATCGTTAGGAAATATCGTTAGAATTATAGTTAGGAAATATTGTTAGGAAATATCGTTAGAATTATAGGAAATACCGTTAGAATTATAGGAAACTCGTCATGAAATACGTTAGAATTATAGTTAGGAAGTATCGTTAGAAATATTGTAAATACCACAGCCGTAGCCATTTGCTACTCTACAGCAGAATATGCCTCACCAGTGTGATGTATGATCTGCCTACGATCAGATTATCTGTGTATCCTAGGATCA
>CAHIKZ030005202.1:727500-797500 GCA_903632075.3 Acanthosepion pharaonis | reverse complement strand
GCATGTGGTCTACAGGTAGTGAAAGAAAATTAGAAGACTTTATAAGGAACCGGAAACCCAATACCTAAATAGAAAAAGGGATAACCCTCTACTCCTGTTCAAAGGACCAGGGATGAGTGTGAACTGGTTTTTAGACGAACCTATCTGCTCCTACTGAGGAAAATAAATAAACAGTAAATAAAATTTCAGAGATCAAACAGAGACGTTAGAAGTAGAATTTAGAAGGAACCGGAAACCCGATTCGGAACAGGAAACAAGGGATAAACCTCTACTCCTGTTCAAAAGACTGGGGAGGTATGTTAACCGGACCATAGTTGAACATATCTTCTCCTATTAGAGAGGAAAAAATATATATAAATAAATAGTAAAGTTTCAGAGTTTAGGTGGAGATGTTGGAAGTGTAGAGGTGAAGTAGAAGGAACCGGAAATCCAATCCTAAACAGAAAACAAGGAATAACCTTCTAATTATGTTCAAAAACCTGGGTGGAGTGTGAACCAGACGATAGGCAAACCTATCTACTTCCACTGATAAAAATAAATAAATCATACTTATAAAACCCAGGTTGTGTGTGTGTCTGTACGTTTATATATTGGATCGGTTTTCCTACATTTTTCAACTGATTTCAACAAAACTTCACAGGACTGCTTAAAATTACCTTGCGGTGGTTCTGACAGCGCCAAAAATTGGAAAAACACAATTGTTTTAGCACGAAATCAATTTGAAAACACGATTAAAAGACATCGCTGTCGCGAGAATGAAAGGGTGACAACTCATATCGAGTTATACTTATTATAAAACCCAGGTTGTTTGTTTGTTTGTGTGTGTGTGTGTGTGTGTGTGTGTGTGTGTGTGTGTGTGTGTGTGTGTGTGTGTGTTCGTTTATATATGGGATCGGATTTCCTACATTTTTCAACCGATTTCAACAAAACTTCACTTTTCTTTGGCAGGTAGTGTTTCTTATTGTCTTGCACACTTTTTTCTTTATTTTTACATTCAGAATGCTTTAAAAATTCCATTTGCAAGACAATTGTTTATAATAAAATTCTATTCAATCGGTAGACTCATAACGATTGAAAACAATGTTTTTGTTTGAGTTTTGGTTTGACCAATTCGTAAAAAAAAAATAACTAATTAAGACATGCATGTCCGTCAACCTTAAACAATAATCTTTGTGAATTTTATTTTTCAGTCTTTATGATGGTCGATACTTGATCTATCTCTTACTGTTACATCCCCGGGCAACGCCGGGCTCTCCTGCTAGTAGTAAATAAAATTTCAGGGATCAGACAGAGACTTTAGAAGTATAGAGTTGAAGTAGAATTTGGAAGGAACCGGAAACCCGATCGTAAACAGGAAACAGAGCATAAACCTCAACTACTGTTCAAAAGACTGTGGAGGTGTGTGAACCTGATGATAAGGGAACCTATCTACTCCTACTGGAGAGAAAATATATAAATAATTAGTAAAAGTTTCAGATTTTAGGCGGAGATATTAAAAGTATAGAAGTGAAGTAGACTTTAGAAGCAACTGGAAACCCAATCCTAAACCGAAAACAAGGAATAAACTTTTGTTCAAAAGACCAGGGAGGAGTGTGAATAGGATGCTGTAGAGGATCGTGTCGGTGATGTTGAGTAGAAATAGAAATAGAAGAACACACGTGGGTTAAGATTTTCCTGCCAGCCGGTCCAACGACATGAGAAAGTTGGACATTAATTAAGTCCAAAGAAGACAAGGAAAAACAAACACAAGACTGATAAATATATGTAAACAAATATATGTATTAATAACAAGAAAGGTTACAAGTTACATGGACAGTTACATGGACAGAGTGTGTGTGGTGAATATTATATGTATGTGTTGTGTTGTGGTGAGTGTTCGTACGTACGTGTATTGTTCTTAGCGTGTTCCCAGCATTTGGGAAACGCTGTATCTGTGAGAGCTCACATCTGCGAGGTGGTATAAGGCTCAAGCCTGAGGAAAAGAGATTTACCTCAAGATGGCGGCCCAAAGGCCTGAGGGAAAAAGAGGAAGAGGCGAAGGGTCAGCGAGTATTTATAGCCAGGGGAGAGAGAGACCCCCTGTTGAAGGGTTAACGACCTAAAGGAGGAGCTAACTCCGACAATACTAGGCGAACCTGAGGAAAGGGTTTTGAAAAATAAAAGAGCAAGAATCAGCAAAGCAAAGGTAAATCTTAGTTTGCCCGATGACTGCCCTTTCGTTAAAATTATTTGATGTTATTGTCAAGTTAAAATGTAACAAAGAAACGGGTTAGCCCGATAAAAGACCCCGAGTTGGTTGTATGTGGGGCTAACAGCACCAGGAGTTGCGTCCCCTTCCACAATGGGCCGTTGAAAGAACACTTACTTAGAGTAGGTGGCGCTGCCTATTTACATGTGAATGATATGGGCAGGTATTAGCTAATAGTCAGTGTTGATCTGGGACTGGGAGAGTTATATAACACTAGTTTTCTTCTCAGTCGAGAGAAGGCGCTTTTGACGTGCGGAAACCAGATAAGATGAACAAATAAAATTAATGTTTCATTCTTTTAAGATTGTATTATATGGGGTTTTTTTACATATTTTTTTAGAATATACTTTTTGTCACACGTACAACAATATTGACGGGCGGAGGATCTGCACTTCCACCAAAAAGTGATTAAGTTTCCTCATATAGTCCAATAAATTTTGATGATAACGTTTTTAAAAAAAATTCTCTTTTTCCTTTTTAAGTTTTAAAAAATTATCTATTTTAATGACTATAATAAAAACAGGTAAAATAATCAACTGAAAAATTAACTATTTGGAAATTTGGTCAATCGTCTTTTAATTTTTTTCAATTGGCGAAAATTTCCCTTATGTCTGTGAAATTTTTGAGATACCATTTTTTTTTGCAAATGAAGTGAACAGAGCAAGAATGATTGCAAAAAGAAAATTCAGAAGATATTAGTTAGGATAAAATAAAATTAAAAAGAAGAAATGCAAAGAAAGAAAAGACAACGTTTCATTCTTTAAAATGTATTGTCGAAAATTCTTTTTGAGCTCATTTTTTCGATTTCAAAAAAAGAATCGATTTTGATTAATTTTTGCTCTGTTTTTGAAATCACACAATTGTTTCATCTGCAACTAAAAAATTAACTATAAGATATGGCTACTTTTGTAATTTCCTTATGATAGATATTTTCAAATTTTTTACAGATAGATAGATAGATAGAAAATTCAGATAGATAGATAAATAAATAGATAAATGATAAAGAACAAACGGAATTGAGAAAAACATGAATATTTTTAGATAAATATATATGTATATATATATATATATATATATATATATATATATATATATATATATATATAGATAGAGAGATAGATAGAGAGAGAGAGAGAGAGAGAGAGAGAGAATAGAGAACTAAATGAAAATATATAAATATATAATATATATATAATATAAATAAAAAAATATGAATTATTTTAGATATGAAAATATTTAGATAGATAGATAGATAATTATTTTAGATAGATAGATAGATAGATACGTACAGACTGAGATAGATCGATGGATAGAACAAACGGCATGAGAAAACATGACTATATTTAGATAAGAAATAAATATATATATATATATATATATATATATATATATATACAGAGGGGAGAGAGAGATAGACAGAGAGAGAACTAAATGAAAATAGATAACAAACGGAATGAGAAAATGTGAATTATTTTAGATATGAAAAGATTTAGATAGATAGATAGATAGATAGATAGATAGATAGATAGATAGATAGATAGATAGATAGAACGGAATGAGAAAAACATGAATATATTTAGATAAGAAATATATATATATATATATATATATAGATAGATAGATAGATAGATAGATAGATAGATAGATAGATATACGTACAGACTGAGATAGATAGATACGTACAGACTGAGATAGATAGATAGATAGATAGATAGATAGATAGATAGATAGATAGATAGATAGATAGATAGATAGATTTATTGTCTGCACCATCAGCCAATTGTAATATGACGTTTACAAAGGTTAGAAAAAACGTTCTGGACCTATGAAAACGGCTTCAAGATGAGCGCTCCAAAAATGAATTGGTTGATTAATTTTTACGGTTTTTACGGTTTTTAGATAGATAGATAGATAGATAGATAGATAGATAGATAGATAGATAGATAGATAGATGAATACGCGCAGACTGAGATAGATCGATAGATAGAACAAAAAGGAATGAGAAAAATATGAATATATTTAGATAAAATATATATATATATATATATATATATATATATATATATATATAGAGAGAGAGAGAGAGAGATAGATAGATAGATAGATATAGATAGTCTTAGTAGATAGATGAGATAGATAGATAGTCGTAATTCTAATACTTGACTGTGTACTTGAACATGATCATCAGTTGACTTTTATCTTTCTATATATTTTCGTATGAGATGTGGTATCTCAAGTCCATCCAATTAAAATGATTTTGAGACGACAGGGTTTATTTCCTCAGATCAGACTGGGTCGGGAGGGACGTTAAAAATAGTAATAAGAAAATAACTAAGTATCGTTCACATTTTCCAAGCCAAGTTCTTATTCAAGCTGGCTAGCGTTTAATGGTTTTTCCGCGCCTTTTTGGGGAAATCGTAAATGTTTCTTTGATCTCTACTGAACTCTTTATTGTCTGTACCATCAGCCATTTGTAATACGACGTTTACAAAAGTTAGAAAAAAAACGTCTGGACCTAGGAAGACGGATTTAACATGAGCGTTACAAAAAAAGAGTTGGTTGATTAGTTTTTTACGGTTTACCAACGCTTTGTGGTTTATTTGGTTGGTTGTAAGATAATGCTTTTTTTTGCGAGTGAATATTGCTTTAACAATTCTTTTAGGGAAAAAAAACAATGATTATTCCAGAGAACTAAATGAAAATAGATATAGCAAACGGAATGAGAAAAATATGAATAATTTTAGATATGAAAATATTTAGATAGATAGATAGATAGATAGATAGATAGATACGTACAGACTTAAATAGATAGATAGATAGATAGATAGATAGATAGATAGATAGATAGATAGAAACGTACAGACTAAGATAGATAGATAGATAGATAGATAGATAGATACGTACAGACTTAAATAGATAGATAGATAGATAGATAGATAGATAGATAGAAACGTACAGACTAAGATAGATAGATAGATAGATAGATAGATAGATAGATACGTACAGACTAAGATAGATAGATAGATAGATAGATAGATAGATAGATAGATAGATAGATAGATAGATAGATAGATTTATTGTCTGCACCATCAGCCAATTGTAATATGACGTTTACAAACATTAGCAAAAAACGTCTGGACCTAGGAAAAAGGATTCAACATGAGCTTTACAAAAAAAGAATTGGTTGATTAATTTTTTTACGGTTTGCCAACACTTTGTGGTTTATTTGGTTGGTTGTAAGATAATGCTTTTTTTGCGAGTGAATATTGCTTTAACAATTCTTTTGTGAAAAAAAAAACAATGATTATTCCAGGTACAAGGAGAAAGTGAAAGATTCATACGTTTACCAAGTGCATTTTGGTAACAAAAAGAACGTTAGGAATAGGACTAAAATTCGAACTCTGCTCTACGATTTCGCATTCCAAGCCGCTAGCCATGATACTGTAGCGGTTGCTATGTTTTTCCACACCCGCATTTTATTCGCCTGCGATTGGCTAATAAATCACTACTACCTTTATATAGGACAATTTAGCCATCGCAGTCGTTTCTTTGAATCCTTCGGTTTTGAGCTTGCTTGCCTGTTTTGTTAGCACGAGTGTAGTGATTGGTTAATTTTTAACCAATTACATATTTTTAAGGCAAGATTAAGTCTTTCCCGTGTTTCCGTGGGAGCCTACCACTTTTCCATAAAAGAGGCGACTTTTTCACAAGTCGTCAGTAAGATCCAGTAAAATTCGCCTGTCCACACAAGTCCACGATCTTGCTCATAACATTTCAAACACACACACACACACACACAGGAATTTCGTAATATAAACTTACATTTCTCTATGTGACTTAGCCAAGCTCAATCAACCAGAACTCTGTTGATTCGAACCATTCTATAACACAACACATTTTTAATTAATTGTATTCTTGTGTTATCTATTCTTAACAGACCTTGTTCTAATATTGATTTCTGAACATTTTTTCTCAAGAAAACTTTCTTCGAACAGTCAATTACAAATCAAAATACAGTCAAAGGAGAACAACTTCTTTCCCTTAATCTATACATTGAACACAATTTTATTGCATGTTTGTTACTTGTATGTTATTTCAATATATATTTGTTGATTCACAATTTGGAGTTATTGTTGTTTACTTGAATCCTGTACGTTAGAAACATCGTAATATAAATAGTATTGGTCCATCTACAACTCGGCCATTACAATACCACCAATGTCTAGATAATCGTACTAATAAAAAGATGCATCGGCCAGCACTTGTGTTTCTCTACTTGCACGGCGCAGGGGAAAGAAGTAATTTTGTTAAGAAAATAATCAGTAACGGACTTTTATGTAATATCAGTCCTCTAGTATGGCAGTGAATACCGGACAATCTCACAGCTGAAGGAAAAACTAGAGACAACTGAAACGTGGTTCTACAGAAGGATGCTGAAAAAATTATGGACGGATCGTGTAAGCAACGAAGAATCCTTAATGAAAATGGAAACAAAAAGGACACTTGCATCCAGAATCAAAAAGAGATTGCCGAAATTTATTGGATACAATGAGGAAGGAGAGCTTGGAAAATTCGTCACTCACAGGCAATATCAAAGGGAAAAGAGACAAAGGAAAGCAGCGGTCCATCTATCTGATGAACTTCCGTGAACGAATGGTGGAACGTGAGGTGACAAAAACACAAATATTTCTAAGACTACAAAAGATAGGAAGTTGTGGAGAGCGGTGATAGCCCACGTCCTGAAGGGACACGGCACATAGCAGAAGACCGCCAGAATCTAAAACAAACAAAAAACCGACAGTCTTCAAGTTGACATTCCACACAACTTTAAATAAAAGGTTAGGAAGGAAACTCCCATCACTATTGGAAAGAGCGATAACAGCTATTGGACTTCAGTAGAGAAAATAATGACATAATTAAGATGTTGACATTCCACACTACTTCAGATAAAAGGTTAGGAAGGAAACCCCCATCAATAATGGAAAGAGTGATAACAGCTATTGGACTTGGAAAACTTATTTTCCTAAAAAATAATATTAATAGAAAGATTTTATAATTTTTAATTGGCAGTAGCACTGGCTGCACAATCAATGAAAGCCTAATGTTTCCTTATAAGGAAACGTCAAATAATAACTTTACAATAAATGACTTTTATTATTGTCTTCTTCTATGTTTTATTACTGTAAACTTTTCATGTTATTGTCTCATTTTATCCCTTATTATTATGTTATTGTCATAATATCTCTTATTATATATTAACTGTGCTTGTCCCTCCCATCGTTAATTTGCACGACCGTTACGCCCTGCCTCATGAATAAATTTGTTTACCTCATAAATAATGGACTATTCCGTTTTGATCGCGTGGAAAGACAAAAATTATATCAGACACACGACTTCTGTTAAATAGTAGTTTGGCAGGCTATTATTTTTAGGGGTGATGGCATCGCTACTCTGACTTCCTAAGGATGACATACGGGGTCAGACGGAAGACAAAATAAGGGGGTCGATTTTGATTGGCTGAACGTGCGTGAAAGCGACTGACAGAGAAAGGTTTTTTCAGTGACTCGAGTTTTAACCGTCAAGGAATGTAGACGTGTTTTCTTTCGTGTCTGAAACGGCTCCCCATAGGGGAGAGCGACCTCACTGGATACTCAGAAGATGACTACGTCGACGGTAATAAAATAGTAAAGTTAACATACTGTGTATTGGAGTAGTTTAATCTCAGACCCCCCGCCAAAAAAAAAAAAAAAAAAAAACGACCGCAAAAGAAGAATGTAACTTTATTATTATTATGAAATTGACGCCGTAGCGCAAGAGCACCCCAGCACTATACAAGACTTGGTTTCAGTGAAGAAAAAAAGAAAGAAGGCAAGATAAAAGTGTTTAACGTCTCCTGCTAAAAACCTAATAAATAATGGACTATTTCGTCTTAATCGCGTAAGAGGACAAGAGCATATCAAAGTCTCTACTTAGTTTCCATGAAGAAAAAAGAAAGAAGGCGAGATAGAAGTGTTTAACGTCTCCTGCTAATACCTAATAAATAATGGACTATTTCGTCTTAATCGCGTAAGAAGACAAAACCAAATTAAATACTCTACTTAGTTTCAATATAAGAAAAAAGAAAGAAGGCAAGATAGAAGTGTTTAACGTCTGTTTCAGTGAAAAGGTAAAAGTTATCACTTTCAAATCTTTTTTTTTCATTTGTACCCCCTTACTTCTTAAAAATAATGACCAGCATTCATATTTATGATTGTTATTGCAATATTTTATTAAAGTTGTTAAGCTCAAATATTTAACGATGCGATAAGGAAATTTTTACGGATATTTTATTGTCGTAGGATTCGTCATGAACTTAATAATTAGCTGAAGAACTAAGATTTATCAGAAAATTCAAATAGGAAAACCGTGACATTTTGACTTGTTACTAGAAATGCCATATTTATTATTTTTAATATGGAATGTCTAGACAACCGGAAGTCTCATTAATGAAAATGTCCCTCTCGACAGGAATCGAATCTGTATTTTCTTTTATCTTAGGAAACCACCTACTCAAACATGTATACCTCTAAATATGGCGTTCATATTAATAATTATTATTGTCAGATCAAACGAAATCTATTAATGAAAATTACTTTGCTTTTGATATTGTATTAGTAATATACCAGAGTACCCGTGTCATCAAAATTGACGACAAGAAGAAATGTATCATAAGTAATAATTATATTGTAAGTAATTTTCGTTTAATCCAAGTACAATTTTGTAATTTAAAATAGTTCGTTGTTAACGTTAATTCGTTTATTATCCTCATAAATGTTACATATTTACAACCAAAATTATGTTTACTGCAAAAGTTCTCAAAGCACAATATTCTATGTGTAAACTTTGGAAGGTCTGAGTAATCCTTGACAGTCCGTAGATTCAATCTGGAATTTCAGAGTCTATTTCTCGTCCTAGTAAGAGTGATAGAGGAAATGGTGAAGAGAAGGATAAGGGATAGATCAAGGCATCTGGAGACTTCGATAGACATTACATTTGAATAGTTGGAGATTATAGCTATCAGGGAAACAAGAAACAGGGAGGGAGTTGTACGGGCGAGAAGTGCGAGACATGAAGCTATTGGAGTAGAAGAGACGGCTACATTTAACAGTTTCGCCAGTGAAAAGGTGTGAGCGAGATGCCAGCCTAGTAGAACGCTTAAATTCATGAAATTTGTGAACCAGCGAAAGCAGCTCCTCAGAGCAGTTACCGTGAAAGTATTTGTAAAAAAGACAGAGGGAGGCGACGACACGTTTGTGAGAGAGCGACTGCAGACGAGATGCCAGATCAGGGCCAATTACATTGCATATCTGTCTCTGGATCTTATCAAGAAACTTGAGACAAACATAAGGGGCACGAGACTATATATGGCAGCAATACTCCATGCAAGGTCGAATGGTTGATTTGTTACTTTACAAAAACAAATTTCAAACAAAATATCTTGAATTAATCCATGCCGGGCATGCTGATTGAAGGCAGAAAGGCATCTCTCAGATGATTAATGGAGAGTTTTATATTTACATTAGTGTACCCGTGCTGTCAAAAGAATGAATGTTTTATAAGTAATATGTATTATATTGTAAGTAATTTTTCGTTTCATCTAAGTACAATTTTGTAATTTAAAATAGTTCGTTGTCAACGTTAATAATTGAACAGTTGTACAATTTAAAAACACCTAAGAAAAGATATCTGTATACTATCCTCATAAATGTTACATATTTACAACCAAAAATATGCTTACTGCAAAAGTTCTCAAAGCACAATATTTTATGTGTAAACTTTGGAAGGTCTGAGCAATCCTTGAAAGTCCGTAGATTCAATCAAGAATTTCAGAGTCTATTTCTCGTCCTACTAAGAGCAACGTGTCCTCGGATATTATTTTATTTATTTTTTCTCAAGCTGTTACCAAATTCCTCAAGATATACTCCGAATCCTAACATAAAAACTGCATTAAAAAATTATTTAATTTTATAAACTTTTAATTGCTATCATAAAGAATAGAAATGAAGGATGCAGTGTGAATAAAAAAATGTCTTTCTATGACTAAAAAATTATAAATAAAAATTGTCCCCCCTCTTTTTTAATTATAATTTTTAAAGTTTATAATTAACTTCTAAAAATGAACAAAGCATTCTTGAAGATATAAGTGGCGAATTGTATATACGAACCCTCTTCGATAGCGATACGCGTCAACGGGATCCAGTTAGCACAGCACCGGTTGGGTCATCGTTATTTTGCACACTGCCCTACAATTGTTAAAAACAAAGAACATATCAGGTCATCCCATAAGTTCTGTCCGAATTTTGAATAAAGAAAACAAGTGACCAAATGTTACATTTAATTACAGATTCAATCAACAATGTATTTTCCCTGATTATCTATGACATCCTTCCATCTATTAACAAGCATACTAATTCCATTACTGTAAAATTCTTTTGGCTTTGCTTCGAAGAACTCACAAATGTCAGTTTTAACCTCTTGCTGTGTTACAAAAGCTGTCTCGTCCAAATAATTCTGTAAGCAACGAAACAAATGGTAGTCTGAAGGAGCAAGATCGGGAGAATAAGGTGGATGAGGAATTTTCTCCCAACCAAGTTCTTCGATCCTTTCTGACGTGATTCTTGCTGTGTGGGGTCGCGCATTGTCCTGATGAAACATCACCTCTTTTCGATTCACTAGAGCAGGTCTCTTTTTCCTCAAAGCTTGGTTCAAACGCTCTAATTGCTGACAGTATATTTGAGCATTAATTGTTGCATTAGGTGGTAAAAATTCAAAGTGGATTATTCTTTGGCGCACCCACCAGATTGAAAGAAGAACCTTTTGCTCATGAAGTTCCCTTCTCGGCTGTGGCTGGGGTCCTTCCCCTTTACCAAGCTACTGTCTACGACGCTTAACATTTCGATAAAAGATCCATTTTTCGTCGCCAGTCACAAGTCTATCCAAAAAAGGTGAAACAATTTGGTGAGAATGGAGAGAAGAGCAGATGTCAACTCGGGATTTGAGGTTGTTTTCAAACAATTCATGAGGCTCCCATTTTCCAGGTTTAGGAACTTTTCCAAGTTGTTGAAGATGACGATGAACAGTTGTATGGTTTGAACTGAGAACCACTGCCAATTCCTCAACTGATAAAGCAGGATTTTCTTCAAGAGCTGCTTCAAGAAGCTTTTCATCAAAATCAACTGGACGTCCGGTTCGATCTTCATCTTCAAGGGTTAAATCTCCACCTCTGAATTTTGCAAACCATCTTCTGCAAGTTCTTTCATTCACACATTCCTCTCCATAAACTGAGTGAATGTTTCTAGCCGCTTCGGCTGCTGAGTTTCCTTTCTTGAACTCATAAAGCATTATGTGCCTCAAATGATTCTTGGGTACTTCCATGTTAGCAGGGTTTTAATCAAACAAAATTTAATTTCATTATTCTCTGAAATAAAATTTGATCAGTTTAAATGCATCTAAACATAAAAATAATGTTCAGCTCCATTAGAAATTATAAAATACTCTTTAAATTTCGTTCAATTTAAAAAGTTAAAATTCGGACACAACTTATGGGATGAACTGATAAATATACAATGTTATTCAAAAAGAATGAACCGATTTCATTGCACAATATTTGAATAAGGAAAAGCAATAGAAAACTCCAGCCAAGTCACAATTATTCTACTCACAATCAACTTTTATTTCCTGACTTACAATTTTTCTGTGCAGGGGAACACAAACGTGTTCTTTTACATATCCCCACAAGAAAAAAAAACATTGTGAGGTCCGGGGATCTCAGGTCAAGCACAAAGAGCAAGGTTTTGATAAGTGCCTGAACGAGGCGTATTCTGTAAGGTTTCAAATGTAGACGTCTTCTTAGCAAACGCCAAATAGTGTATTGCTCATAGCTAGCTCGATTTGTGGACATCCGTGGACTACCCTCAAACGCAGCACGGATTCTCGCCACTTGTTCCTCCGAGACACGTGGTCGTCCTGGACTTTTTTCTTTTACACAGACACCCACTCTGTTGAAACTGTTTAAACCACCGTTCTTAGGAGAATACGGATTAATGTCGGATTGCCTTCGAAAAGAACACTGCAGCGTAACAAACGTATTTGCTTTCGCAAACTAGAGACCGCAGAACGCCTTTTGCTGAGGACTCGTCATTCTGGGGTTAAACAAACAAGTAAACGTTGTCGGAGATACGACGCGACTGCAGCGCTTTTGCGGCAGCCATTCAAAACTTAGAAAATTCCCTTTTCAAATGGTTACTGGCTCTTTCCATTACGATGCTTGAGAAACTGAAGCAATGCCTCATAAAATCAGTTCATTCTTTTTAAATAACCCAGTATATGTGGCGTATGACATAAATAGATTATGCTACGTTAAAAAACACGTGCAATCCGGCTTTAAAAGTACTTACATTGTGATAACTTAGAATTGCGTAGGTACCTCGATGTGGTGTAATGATTAACGCTAAATCAATTGCAACTGAGTCCCGTCTTTACTAGGTGTTACATTACTCTCGAATTTTGCCACATCTAAGCTACGCTTAGTGAATCGCTACTGAGATCTTTGGATAAAGGCACCATCTTTTATTTGAACCTGTCCTACTACCGTTTACTATGGGTGGGGGTAATAGACCACCTCTCTTATTTGATTCTCCCCGTTTATTAGCGTTGGTTATAAATCACAGACGAAATAAGACAATAATCACCACTTGTAAGATAAACTATATCAGCGAAAATAATATGATAATTGAAATACTTTGATAATTGAATAGTTATGCTATGAATTTATACACTGCCGGCTAAGAGTTTTGGACCACAATGATTTTTCCTGTAAATTTAAAAAGTGAATCAAGTTTCATGTCTTTAAAGAAAGAAATTTATTTTTTTCTATGTTTGCATGTAATTATGCAATAATTTAAATCAAAATGAATATAAAATAATTATAATTTCAATTAAATCAAATTTATATTTTCGATTCTCTCCAAAATCCACCACAAGCTTTTATTACTGCAGATCAAATTCTTGCCATCCTTTATTGTAAATTAACTTATAAGTCTATTGGTGGAAGTGATCCCCAAGAAGTGTGTAAAGGTGTAATTTTTCCTTTTTTTAATAGAGGCTTCTTAACTGATACAAATCCTTTAAGCCCAAGAGAAAGAAGTCTTCTCTTAACAGCCATAACAGATATTGGATGTTGTCGTGTAAAATTAAATTCAGCAATTACTTGGGAAGCTGTTTTTCTTCTGCCCGATCAAATGTCTATTCTCCACAAAAGATGTTACTCTGGGCCTTCCAGATCTTTTCCTGTCAACATTTGCACCGGTTTCTGCATGTCGTTGCAAACAATGCACACCATTCTTTTTTTCATATCTCTAATTTTCTAGCAATCTGATGTTTGGAAAACCATTCTATAGAAAGAATTTTCACTTGGGTTCTTTTTTCAATTCTAATCTGTTTAGTTCTTGGCATTTTAAAGGTTTCTGAAAATGAACTTCAATCACCCATTAATCTCGATGAAATTGGAATTCTACCAAACTGAAATATTTGTAAATTTCTGCTCTACAGTTCAGAAAAGGTATTAGATTGGAACAGAATTTCCAAAACTTATGCAAATAAATTTATAATTCTTGTAGAAACATTTGTTTGAATTTTACATAAGAGTTTGCATAAATACACAATAGGTGAATTTATTTATCCAAATATGCAAAATTAGCCTCTGTCTATATTTCTGAGATTAGGTATTATGTACACTATTTACATTATTCGGACTATTGTCCTCATCTTTGTCGCCATATTTATTACAACAATTCAGCCATTGTACGCTTCAGCCTTCTTTAGGTGGTTGGAACTGAACCCTTTATTTCAAGGACACATGGCACAGTGGATAAAGGCGTTAGTTAGATCCAGTGACAGGACCCAAAGAGTGTGAGTTCAATACTTGGTTAAGGCAGTGGAGAACTTGGACAGGGGAATTAACAGGAGATAACTTATAACTGACATCCATTAGACATGGCAAGTGGGACTAGAACAGTCTACCCCAGCGAGCGAAATAAAGGGTTCAGTTCGACATTCCAACCACCTGAAGAAGGCCAGAGCGTACAACGGCTGAAACGTTGTGATAAATATGGTAACAAAAATGAGGACAATAGTCCGAATAATGTAAATAGTGTATAAAATTAGCCATTTTTATGAACTTTGAGAAATAATTCAGGGTGGGGGGTCATAAAGTGTATGAATAAAAAGTTGTCAAGCTAAATGTTGAATAGCTTTGTATGTAACTAACAGGAACTGTACAAATAAACTGAATTGAAGCGTAAATTAACAGAAAGACAAGGAAAATAGTTTAATGACAGAATAATGATGCTATGAAAGATGTCTCAGTTCACCTCAGATCTCGAGTGGAACTCTTGTATATGATATATCGCTAAACATGCTGGAAAAAGGGCCGGCTACTTATACCACTCCAGTAAGTATCTGACACCCCCTACCATCATCTATCTTTAAAAGAGTCATATAGATGAAAAATAAAGAAATTCTACCATACATGGATTGGAGCTGCTCAGTCATTTCTTTACAGTCTTGACAGAGTTGATGATGATTACGCGCACATTTAAGTCAATAATTATTTTCCACCCGACAAACCCTTTCGCCACAAGCGAGATGTCGCCAACATATTATATTCGCTCGTTAATTCCAATGTAGGTTTTCAGACAAGCAACATTTTTTAATTCCACCAGTTCAGTTTTTTACAGCTAAGGCTCACTCTATCGCGATTTCCATGGCCAATGTTCAGACGAGCTACATTCCTTGGTTCCACCAGTTCAGACCTTTGCAGTTAAGCCTCTCTCTACTCTATCGCTATTCCCATGGCAAATGTTCAGACGAACTACATTCCTTAGTTCCACCAGTTCAGACCTTTACATTTATCACTTTCTCTAGGCTATCGCTCATTTCCATGGCAAATGTTCAGACGATCTACATTCCTTAGTTCCACCAGTTCAGACCTTTTCAGCTAAGCCTCCCTCTACTTCTATCGCTATTTCCATGGCAAATGTTCAGACGATCTACATTCCTTATTTCCACCAGTTCAGACCTTTAACAGACACAGTATTGCTCTCTCTACTCTATCGCTATTTCCATGGCAAATGTTCAGATGATCTACATTCCTTAGTTCCACCAGTTCAGACCTTTACAGCTAAGGACATTTACTCTATCGCTATTTCCATGAGCAAATGTTCAGACGATCTACATTCCTTTTTCCACCAGTTCAGACCTTTACATCTAATCCTCTCTCTACTCTATCGCTATTTCCATGGCAAATGTTCAGACGATCTACATTCTTTAGTTCCACCAGTTCAGACCTTTACACCTAAGACTTTCTCTTTCCCTATCGACATTTCTCAACTCAGCAAATGTTCAGACACAGTATTGCATTCCTATCAGTTCCACCAGTTCAGACCTTTACAAATGTTCAGATGATCTCTCATACTTTATCCACCAGTTCATTTCCACCTAGGACAAATGTTCAGACGAGGCAAGACATTCCTTAGTTCCACCAGTTCAGACCTTTATTGCTAATCCTCTCTCTACTCTATCGCTATTTCCATGGCAAATGTTCAGATGATCTACATTCTTTAGTTCCACCAGTTCAGACCTTTACAGCCTAGGACATTTACTCTTTCCCTGAGGCATCCCTATTTCCATCAGCAAATGTTTTCTCAACAGACACAGTATTGCAAGCCTTCAGTTCCTACCAGTTCCCAGACCTTTTCAGATGATCCTCTCTCTAGTTCTATCGTTCATTTTACCATGGCAAATGTTCAGACGATCTAGACATTTCTTAACTCCACCAGTTCAGACCTTTAGACACTAATCCTCTCTCAGTACTCTATCGCTATTTCCATGGCAAATGTTCAGATGATCTACATTCCTTAGTTCCACCAGTTCAGACCTTTACAGCTAAGCCTTTACCTCTAGGCATCGCATATTTCAACTCAGCAAATGTTCAGACGATCTACATTCCTATCAGTAGTTCCACCAGTTCAGACCTTTTCAGATGATCTCTCTCTTTAGTTCCACTATTTCCCTTTATGGCAAATGTTCAGACGAGCTACATTCCTCAACTCCACCAGTTCAGACCTTTACATCTAATCCTATCTCTACTCTATCGCTATTTCCATGGCAAATGTTCAGACGATCTACATTCTTTAGTTCCACCAGTTCAGACCTTTACAGCTAAGACATTTCTACTTTCCCTATTTCCATGGCAATGTTCAGACGAGCTACATTCCTTAGTTCCACCAGTTCAGACCTTTACATCTAATCCTCTCTCTAGTCTATCGCTATTTCCATGGCAAATGTTCAGACGATCTACATTCTTTAGTTCCACCAGTTCAGACCTTTACATCTAATCCTCTCTTCGACTCTATCCTATTTCCATGGCAAATGTTCATTCGAACTCATTCCTTAGTTCCACCAGTTCACACCTTTACAGCTAAGCCTCCCTCTACTCTATCGCTATTTCCATGGCAAATGTTCAGATGATCTACATTCCTTAGTTCCACCAGTTCAGACCTTTACACCTAAGACATTTTCTCTTTCCCGTATTTCCATGGCAAATGTTCAGACGAGCAGCGGCTTTTTTCCACCAGTTCAGACCTTTACATCTAATCCTCTCTCTACTCTATCGCTATTTCCATGGCAAATGTTCAGATGATCTGCATTCTTTAGTTCCACCAGTTCAGACCTTTACAGCTAAGACATTTCTCTACTTTATCCCTATTTCCATTCTCAACTCAGACGAGCTTCATTCCTTGGTTCCACACGGTTTTGTTAAGCCTCTCTCTAGTCTATCGCTATTCCCATGGCAAATGTTCAGACGATCTACATTCTTTAGTTCCACCATTTCAGACCTTTACATCTAATCATTTTCTCTACTTTCCCGTGATTTCCATGGCAAATGTTCAGACGATCTACATTCCTTAGTTCCACCAGTTCAGACCTTTATTAAGCCTCCCAGTACTCTATCGCTATTTCCATGGCAAATGTTCAGACGATCTACATTCCTTAGTTCCACCAGTTCAGACCTTTACAGCTAAGGACTCTCTCACTTTCCGCTATTTCCATGGCAAATGTTCTGCTAATCTCCCCGACACTACATTCCTTCAGTTCCACCAGTTCAGACCTTTTCATCTAATCTGCTCTCTAGTTCTATCGCTATTTCCATGGAAATTTACAGACGATCTACATTCATTAGTTCCACCAGTTCAGACCTTTACAGACTAAGTATCTCTACAGTAGTCTATCGCTATTTCCATGGCAAATGTTCAGACGATCTACATTCCTTAGTTCCACCAGTTCAGACCTTTACAGCTAAGCCTCTCTCTACTCTATCCCTATTTCCATGGCAAATGTTCAGACGAGCTACATTCCTTAGTTCCACCAGTTCAGACCTTTACATCTAATCCTCTCTCTACTCTATCGCTATTTCCATGGCAAATGTTCAGACGATCTACATTCCTTAGTTCCACCAGTTCAGACCTTTACAGCTAAGACATTTACTCTATCCCTATTTCCATGGCAAATGTTCAACGAGCTACATTCCTTAGTTCCACCAGTTCACGGTATTACATCTAATCCTATCTCTACTCTATCGCTATTTCCATGGCAAATGTTCAGATGATCTGCATTCTTTAGTTCCACCAGTTCAGACCTTTACATCTAATCCATTTACTCTATCGCTATTTCCAGGCAAACATTTCTCGATCTCATTCCTTCTTCCTCAGACACTTTGCAGCTAAGCCTCCCTCTAGTCTATCGCTATTTCCATGGCAAATGTTCAGATGATCTGCATTCTTTAGTTCCACCAGTTCAGACCTTTACATCTAATCCTCATTTACTCTTTCCCGCTATTTCCATGGCAAATTCTTCAACGATCTACGGCTCCTTTTCCACCAGTTCAGACCTTTACAGCTAAGCCTCCAGTAGTCTATCGCTATTTCCATGGCAAATGTTCAGATGATCTACATTCCTTAGTTCCACCAGTTCAGACCTTTACACCTAGGACTCTTTCTACTCTTTCCCTATTTCCATGGCAAATTCTCAGACGATCTACATTCCTTAGTTCCACCAGTTCAGACCTTTACAGCTAAGCCTCCCTCTAGTCTATCGCTATTTCCATGGCAAATGTTCAGACGATCTACATTCTTTAGTTCCACCAGTTCAGACCTTTACATCTAATCCTCTTTACTCTATCCCGTATTTCAAGACAAATTCTCAGACGATCTACATTCATTAGTTCCACCAGTTCAGACCTTTGCAAGCCTCTCTCTACTCTATCACTATTTCCATGGCAAATGTTCAGATGATCTGCATTCTTTAGTTCCACCAGTTCAGACCTTTACAGCTAAGCCTCTTCTACTCTTTCCCGTGATTTCCATGGCAAATGTTCAGACGAGCTACATTCTTTCTTCCACCACACAGTATTTACATCTAATCCTCTCTACTCTATCGCTATTTCCATGGCAAATGTTCAGACGATCTACATTCCTTAGTTCCACCAGTTCAGACCTTTACATCTAATCCTCTCTCTACTCTATCGCTATTTCCATGGCAAATGTTCAGACGATCTACATTCCTTAGTTCCACCAGTTCAGACCTTTACAGCTAAGCCTCTCTCTACTCTATCGCTATTTCCATGGCAAATGTTCAGACGATCTACATTCCTTAGTTCCACCAGTTCAGACCTTTACATCTAATCCTCTCTCTACTCTATCGCTATTTCCATGGCAAATGTTCAGACGATCTACATTCCTTAGTTCCACCAGTTCAGACCTTTACAGCTAAGCCTCCCTCTACTCTATCGCTATTTCCATGGCAAATGATCAGACGATCTACATTCCTTAGTTCCACCAGTTCAGACCTTTACAGCTAAGCCTCTCTCTACTCTATCGCTATTTCCATGGCAAATGTTCAGACGATCTACATTCTATAGTTCCACCAGTTCAGACCTTTTCAGCTGATCTCTCCCTTTCTTCCACTCTATCGCTATTTCCATGGCAAATGTTCAGACGATCTACATTCCTTAGTTCCACCAGTTCAGACCTTTACAGCTAAGCCTCTCTCTACTCTATCGCTATTTCCATGGCAAATGTTCAGACGATCTACATTCCTTAGTTCCACCAGTTCAGACCTTTACAGCTAAGCCTCTCTCTACTCTATCGCTATTTCCATGACAAATGTTCAGACGAGCTACATTCCTTAGTTCCACCAGTTCAGACCTTTACAGCTAAGCCTCTCTCTACTCTATCGCTATTTCCATGGCAAATGTTCACACGAGCTACATTTCTTAGTTCCACCAGTTCAGACCTTTATAGCTAAGCCTCTCTCTACTCTATTACTATTTCCATGGCAAATGTTCAGACGATCTACATTCCTTAGTTCCACCAGTTCAGACCTTTACAGCTAAGCCTCTCTCTACTCTATCGCTATTTCCATGGCAAATGTTCAGACGAGCTACATTCCTTAGTTCCACCTGTTCAGACCTTTACAGCTAAGCCTCTCTCTACCCTATCGCTATTTCCATGGCAAATGTTCACACGAGCTACATTCCTTAGTTCCACCAGTTCAGACCTTTACAGCTAAGCCTCTCTCTACTCTATCGCTATTTCCATGGCAAATGTTCAGATGAGCTACATTCCTTAGTTCCACCTGTTCAGACCTTTACACCGAAGCCTCTCTCTACTCTATCGCTATTTCCATGGCAAATGTTCAGACAAGATACATCCTTTAGTTCCTCACTAAAATCTTTTCATTCTCTTTCAATCCCAGTAACCCCTTGCATCTTAGTGGCATTATCGCCATCTTCTGTCTTCTTGAAACCTGTTCTTTTATTGTCCTTTCTCCTCACTAAAATCTTTTCATTCTCTTTCACTCCCAGTAACCCCTTGCATCTTTGCGGTATTATCATTTTGTCGGGGTGAAATGATTAAAAATTATTTCATGGTTATATGCTTCTATGAATGAAAGGTTTGGAAGAAAAATGCAAAAAACCTTTGAATCAACCGCATATTAATTTTTTGGTTAATTAATTTATCTGCATTATTGGAAGAATTAATGAAGTCTTTAACTGAAGCTGGTAATTATTTGGGAATGCTCTTTTGAAAACACTGAGTAATTAGTATGATGTAAATATATTAATTAAACTTAGTTTTGTTGGACACAAACACGGAAGGAATAACTTAATATAGTATCAAGTGAGGAAATCCTCCGTGTTTGACTTAAAACCATCGTCCAAAACACTAACCTTTTCGCTGATCTGATATTAACCATTGATTCTCGATTCAAGTACTGCACTTGTCTCTGTTTACTTCAAGTGGAACTCGTATATCTGATGCAGCAAATGATCAATTCTCCTTGTACGACTTCAGAAGGCACTTGAATCCTTCCTGCTGCAAGGGCCAGATCAGACCAAAAATGTAGTATTGCGCTATCATCTAAACAGGATCAGACCAGTGTTAATGTTCCAGTTTTGATAGCTGTCTCAAGCGTCTCCGCGTCCTCGTGGGTGATGAATTTTTCCACTCTACTACCCCTCTCCCACATCCGAAACTTCGCAAGCCTCTCGCTATTCTATCGCTACCCAGAGTCATGTTAGACAGATATATATATATATATATATATATATATATATATATATATATATATATATATATATATAAATATATGGATATAGATCCGACAGTATGAAGAAAAATATACTGAAAAAAACAAACAAAAATCCTAATATGCGATTATGCTGTTGACATTAAACATTAAAACAGCATAATCGCATACTAGGATTTTTGTTTGTTATTTCAGTATATTTTCTTTCATATATATATATATATATATATAAGAAAAAGCCAGACAAACCTACCTAGGTTTCACCTACACGGAATGAGACTGCCCTGACGATCCCCGTAGTTGAAACCTGGGTAAGTTTGTCTGGCTCTTTAGGGTTTAATTTATATATATATATATATATATATATATATATATATATATACATAAGAAGGTTATAGTGGTTCCAACGAGAGAAAAGTGTGTATATTAAAAAGAAACATTAAAACATTAAAAGATAAAATACCGATAAGTAATTCATCATTTCTCTTGGACCAACCTTAATTGTTTTATGACCCTTCGCGCAGAACTCTTAACTACCAATTCAAGAAAGACATTCGGATTACTAACACAAAAACAGAGAATGTCTCATATCGAGAATATTTAACATTGAAAAACATAAGGAAAAAATTAATTATTTTAATAATATGTGGAAATCTCCGCCTTTTACCTGAAGACGGTCGCGAGACCAGAAACCCGTGTAGTAAAATTATGGAAAATAAAACAATATCTTTAAAAAAGAAATCCACATTACAACCAAAAACGTTTGCGGCACCTCTCTTCTCTTCCTTTTAATATATATATATATATATATATATAGCAAAGTAAACCTAAAGAGCCAGACAAACCTACCTAGGTTTCACCTACGCGAAATGAGACTGCCCTGACGATCTGCGTAGGTGGAACCAAGGTAGGTTTGTCTGGCTCTTTAGGTTTACTTTGCTTTATTTGCTCTACTTAGCGTATTGAGCACTTTGCTTTTAGTTTTTTTTTTTTTTTTTACTTACTCGTATCAGAGGTTTTTTTCTTTGGACTCTGAACTTAGATTCTAGACGATTATTTTCACCGGAAGTCCATGTTCTTAGTTCTTTCTTTTTTTTACCTTTTTTTCCCTTGGGTATTGGTTTGTTCATTTACAAGCTAAAACACCTAAGGTTTTACCGGACGAGTATAACTGCTTATATTTATAAGATTACTAGCAATAGAGCCCGGCGTTGCCCGCGGATGTAACAGTAAGAAATAGATCAAGTATCGACCATCATAAAGACTGAAAAATAAAATTCACAAAGATTATTGTTTAAGGTTGACGGACACGCATGTCTTAATTAGTTTTTTTTTTTTTTTTGTATTTCAAACCCAAAACTCAAACAAAAACATTGTTTTCAATCGTTATAAGTCTACCGATTGAATAGAATTTTATTATAAACAATTGTCTTGTAAATGGAATTTTTAAAGCATTCTGAATGTAAAAATAAAGAAAAAAGTGTGCAAGACAATAAGAAACACTAGCTGCCAAAAAAAGTTTTGTTGAAATCGGTTGAAAGATGTAGGAAATCCGATCCCATATATAAACAAACACAGACACACACAAACAACCTGGGTTTTATAATAAGTATAACTCGATATGAGTTGTCCCCCTTTCATTCTCGCGGTGCCTCCTAATCGTGTTTTCAAATTGATTTCGTGCAAAAACAATTGTGTTTTTCCAATTTTTGGCGCTGTCAGAACCACCGCAAGGTAATATTACGTAGTCCTGTGAAGTTTTGTTGAAATCGGTTGAAAAATGTAGGAAATCCGATCCAATATATAAACGTACAGACACACACACACACACAACCTGGGTTTTATAATAAGTATGATTAGTGTTATACATATATATATATATGTGTGTGTGTGTGTGTGTGTATTGATGTAACAGGAAAGAACAATGATATTAGAAACAGAAAACCGAAACCAAACATCCCTATCTAAATATTCTTGATATTTAAAAGAAACAATTAAAACACCAACAGTAAAATGGAAAATAATAAATAGAACAAGAACTTGTAGAACCTGAGATGACACGTGCCCTTTATGCCTGCATGAAAACTACGCATTATCAAGTTTCTAAAAAAACAAAAATTTATTAAACCAAAGAAACGTTTTTTTGCAGACACCAGCAAATATACGCCTTATAAAATTAGTAATGTATAAATGGATAGAAAATTTTTTTACAATAGAAATTAAATCCTAAAATATATGCATATTTAAAAAATTCCACAATACCATATATAAATAATTACGGTTTTTTGCATACACCAGCAAATATACGCCTTAAAAATTAGTAATTTATAAATGGATAGAAAATATAATTAAACAGAAATTAAATTATATATATATATATATATATATATATATATATATATATATATATATATATATATAATTCCACAATACCATATATAACTAATTACAAAATACCATATAAAATCTATTAGCAAACTAAATTAATTTCAGACACGTATAAAACTATAGAATTCAAAATACAATCCAATCATATCTAAGCACCCATTTAAGAAAGCATAAAAAAAATCAAATAAATTAACTCCAAAAAGACTTTAACTAGAATATCATTCAGTAAGTTTTAACAAATAGTAATAAAAACAGAAGAGCCTGGGAAAAAAGAAGCCATTGTAGCCAGACAAAAATACCCCAAACGAACCTTACACAACTCCAAAAATTTGACATATAATAAACATTCATACTTTCATCACAATAGTGACCCCTTGATAACGAAAGAAAAAAATCCCAGATTACACCTTCATTTCCAACCTATAAATGAGTAAAATATTTCTTCAGTTCGTTATTCTAAACATCGCTTGAGAATGAAACTCTACTCTAAATTTTAAGTTTAATATTGAAATTAAACTTTAAACCTCGGATAGCTCAACTTGCAGTAGCACAAATCGGGACCCGAGGAAAAATGGGGAATAAAAAAAGAAAGAACCAAGAACATTAAACCAAGACGAAAAAATTTAGAGTAGATTGTTTTGTTTTTTGTTTTTTCAATAAAGTTTATTCCCCACCCCACACACACACACCGTTGTTCGGCTTTATTTATAATTTTAGTTGTTTTTTTTTTTGTTGTTTGTTTTTTTTTGTCACGTGGTCATGGTTATTTATGGTTTTAGCTATAAATTCTCTTCCATAATTTTCCTTTTCAGCCAGCATCACCCTGACGATCCGTTTAGGTGAAACCTAGGTAGGTTTGCCTGGCTCCTTAAGATTATCTTATATATATATATATATATATATATATATATATATATATATATATATTTCCCTGACGATCCATTTAGGTGAAACCTAGGTAGGTTTGTCTGGCTCATTAGGTGTATCTAGGTCTGCTCTACGGTTGTATTGAGCTTTTTGTTAGTTGTTACTCGTATCAGGGTTTTTTTCTTTGGGCTTCAGACCTGCATCTGTGCGATTTTTTTGTCGGCAGAAGTCCATGTTTGTAGCTCTTTCTTTTTTTAAACCTTTTTTTCCCTCGAGATTGATTTGATTAGCAAATCAAAAATTCGAGGGTTTTTCGAAACGAGTTTAGTTATATATATATATATATATATATATATATATATATATATATATATATATATATAATGACTCTGAGTTGACTATTATTTAAAACAAGGAAAACTTTTAATGGACAAAAATTTAAATTCCATTGTCTAGCAGTTAATTCAAATTCCACGGTAGATTCCGTCAAAAACTGTGGTTGAACCCACGCAAAAATGCTTTTTTGATAACCAAAATATTTTCCGAAAAAAATATCAGTCACAACGAAAAATCATTGTAATTAGTTTCATTAATGTTTAGATCAGATTTTATTTATATATGAAGCGTAGCTAATAACGTACCATTGTGAGAGAAAATTAAAAGTCCCTTAAAGAATTTGCGGTGCATTTCCACAAGACGGCCAGGTTACTAAACATCAGTAACACCAACTGAAATATTCTACATATATTTTCTAATAAGACCAACAAAAATGTTTAACAAAAACATTGAACACGCTTCAGTCATCATCTGAAAACATCACAGACACAGGGAAAGTAGTCTGTGTGAATAGATATCTATTAACTGGGTTAATAAATAAAGCATGGCTGACCTTCAACAGATCATTTTCAGCAATATCATCTAAACAATAGCATCAGCTTTCAACCAGGAACTATTGCGTGTTGATATAGATTGCGTAAAACCTTTGGTCCATCCACTCATCGACCGGTAGAATGGATTAAAAAAAATACCTAAGACATTATTAATGCATGAGTTCTTTAGAAAAAAAAACAAGGTAGCCAATAGATTTCTACCTCCAATCTCTGCTATCATCGCTCTTAAGTGAGTACCCAAGACTTTTTTTTCATGGATATCTTTTCGCTTGTGTGTGTGCACGCGCGTATGTGTGTGTGTATGTGTGTGTGTGTGTGTGTATGGGGTGTGAAAATATATATGTGATCGTATAATTTAATACGCGAATAATTTCGGGTGGTGTATTTGGAGTGAGTGATAACGTTTTGGGAGCCCTGTACAACGGGTTGTATTCAGTGCAAAGACCTTTGATCGAAGCATCCCTCATTTCTATACTCAAATACGCGTGCGCATTGGTTTCTTCGTTGTTGCATGTTATAAAATCCTGTGTAAAAATAATGCTGATATTTTTCATGGCGAAGATGCATGTCAAGGTTAATAATAATAATAATAAAGATACATTAGCGATTCGGAATCACCTGCCGACCATTATTTGCAAAATATTATTTGCAATTATGAGTTGCGTGTGTAAGGTCTGTAACGTTTCTTTTCCTTCGAAAGAGCTACAACAATAGTGTTCGTGATAACTGCATTGTCATGATCGCTAGCAGAACAACAAAGAGAAAGAAAAAAAGAAAGAAGAAGACAGCAGAAAGAAGAAAGAGGAAGAAGAGGAAGGAAGATGAAGGAGAAGGAAAAAGAGGAAAGGAGAAGAAGAAAGAAGTAGAAAGAAGAACAACAAAAGAAGAAGAAGAAGAAAGAAAAAGAAAGAAGAACGAGAAAGAAGAAAAATGAAAGAAAGAAGAAGAACGAGAGAGAAGAAGAAAGAAGAAAGAAGAAGAACGAGAGAGAAGAAGAAAGAAAGAAAGAAAGAAAGAAGAACGAGAGAGAAGAAGAAAGAAAGAAAGAAAGAAAGAAAGAAGAACGAGAGAGAAGAAGAAAGAAAGAAAGAAAGAAAGAAAGAAAGAAGAACGAGAGAGAAGAAGAAAGAAAGAAAGAAAGAAAGAAAGAAGAACGAGAGAGAAGAAGAAAGAAAGAAAGAAAGAAAGAAAGAAAGAAAGAAGAACGAGAGAGAAGAAGAAAGAAAGAAAGAAAGAAAGAAAGAAGAACGAGAGAGAAGAAGAAAGAAAGAAAGAAAGAAAAAAGAACGAGAGAGAAGAAGAAAGAAGAAGAAGAACGAGAGAGAAGAAGAAAGAAAGAAAGAAAGAAGAACGAGAGAGAAGAAGAAAGAAAGAAAGAAAGAAGAACGAGAGAGAAGAAAAAAGAAAGAAAGAAAGAAGAACGAGAGAGAAGAAGAAAGAAAGAAAGAAAGAAAGAAAGAAAAAAGAACGAGAGAGAAGAAGAAAGAAGAAGAAGAACGAGAGAGAAGAAGAAAGAAAGAAAGAAGAACGAGAGAGAAGAAGAAAGAAAGAAAGAAGAACGAGAGAGAAGAAGAAAGAAGAAGAAGAACGAGAGAGAAGAAGAAAGAAAGAAAGAAAGAAGAACGAGAGAGAAGAAGAAAGAAGAAAGAAGAAGAGGAACGAGAGAGAAGAAAGAAAGAAAGAAAGAAAGAAGAACGAGAGAGAAGAAGAAAGAAAGAAAGAAAGAAAGAAGAAAAAGAACAAGAGAGAAGAAGAAAGAAATAAATAAAGAAGAAGAATGAGAGAGAAGAAGAAAGAAAGAAGAGGAGGAGGAAGAAGGAGAGAGAAGAAGAAAGAAAGAAGAACGAGAGAGAAGAAGAAAGAAAGAAAAAAGAAGGAGAAGAAGAACGAGAGAAAAGAAAGAAAGAAAGAAAAGAAGAAGAAGAAGAAGAAGAAGAAGAAGAAATAGAAGAAGAAGAAGAAATGAGAGTGGAGTGAAAATATCGAAAAGAAAGAAAGAAGAAAACTGGGAAGAAGAATGAGATAAATGAGTGAAACGACACTTAAAAATATTAAATAAAGAAGAAGAAGATGTGTGGGAAGAAGAAGAAGAAGAAGAAGATGATGAAGAAGAAGAAGAAGAAGAAGTGTGGGAAGAAGAAGAAGAAGAAGAAGAAGAAGAATTGTGGGAAGAAGAAGAAGAAGTGTGGGAAGAAGAAGAAGAAGAAGAAGAAGAAGAAGAAGAAGAAGAAGAAGAAGAAGAAGAAGAAGAAGAAGAAGAAGAAGAAGAAGAAGAAGAAGAAGAAGAAGTGTGGGAAGAAGAAGAAGAAGAAGAAGAAGAAGAAGAAGAAGAAGAAGAAGAAGAAGTTTGGGAAGTAGAAGAAGAAGAAGAAGAAGAAGAAGAAGAAGAAGAACGAGAAAGAAGAAGAAGAAGAAGAAGTGTGGGAAGAGGGAAGAAGAAGAAGAAGAAGAAGAAGAAGAAGAAGAAGAAGAAGAAGAAGAAGAAGAAAAGTGGGAAGGAAGAAGAAGAAGAAAAGAAGAAGAAGAAGAAGAAGAAGAAGAAGAAGAAGAAGAAGAAGAAGAAGAAGAAGAAGAAGTGAAGGAAGAAGAAGAAGAAGTGGGAAGAAGAAGAAGAAGAAGAAGAAGAAGAAGAAGAAAGAACGAGAAAGAAGAAGAAGAAGAAGAAGAAGTGTGGGAAGAAGAAGAAGAAGAAGTGTGGGAAGAAGAAGTGTGGGAAGAAGAAGAAGAAGAACAAGAACAAGAAGAACAAGAAGAAGTGTGGGAAGAAGAAGAAGAAGAAGAAGAAGTGTGGGAAGAAGAAGAAGAAGTGTGGGAAGAAGAAGAAGAAGAAGAAGAAGAAGAAGAAGAAGAAGAAGAAGAAGAAGGGAAGAAGAAGAAGAAGAAGAAGAAGAAGAAGAAGAAGAAGAAGAAGAAGAAGAAGAAGAAGAAGAAGAAGAAGAAGAAGAAGAAGAAGAAGAAGAAGAAGTGGGAAGAAGAAGAAGAAGAAGAAGGGAAGAAGAAGAAGAAGAAAGAAGAACGAGAAAGAAGAAGAAGAAGTGGGAAGAAGAAGAAGAAGAAGTGTGGAAGAAGAAGAAGAAGTGTGGGAAGAAGAAGAAGAAGAAGAAGAAGAAGAAGAAGGTGGAAGAAGAAGAAGAAGAAGAAGAAGAAGAAGAAGAAGAAGAAGAAGAAGAGGAAGAAGAAGAAGAAGAAGAAGAAGAAGAAGAAGAAGAAGAAGAAGAAGTGTGGGAAGAAGAAGAAGGGAAGAAGAAGAAGAAGAAGAAGTGTGGGAAGAAGAAGAAGAAGAAGAAGAAGAAGAAGAAGAAGAAAGAAGAACGGGAAAGAAGAAGAAGAAGAAGAAGAAGAAGAAGAAGAAGAAGAAGAAGAAGAAGAAGGGGAAGAAGAAGAAGTGGGAAGAAGAAGAAGAAGAAGAAGAAGAAGAAGAAGAAGAAGGGAAGAAGAAGAAGTGGGAAGAAGAAGAAGAAGAAGAAGAAGAAGAAGAAGAAGAAGAAGAAGAAAGAAGAACGGGAAAGAAGAAGAAGAAGAAGAAGAAGAAGAAGAAGAAGAAGAAGAAGAAGAAGGTGGGAAGAAGAAGAAGAAGAAGAAGAAGAAGAAGAAGAAGAAGAAGAAGAAGAAGAAGAAGGGAAGAAGAAGAAGAAGGAAGAAGAAGAAGGAAGAAGAAGAAGAAGAAGTGTGGAAGAAGAAGAAGAAGAAGAAGAAGAAGAAAAGAAGAACGAAGAAGAAGAAGAAGAAGAAGAAGAAGTGTGGGAAGAAGAAGAAGAAGAAGTGTGGGAAGAAGAAGTGTGGGAAGAAGAAGAAGAAGAAGAAGAAGAAGAAGAAGAACAAGAACAAGAAGAACAAGAAGAAGTGTGGGAAGAAGAAGAAGAAGAAGAAGAAGTGGGAAGAAGAAGAAGAAGTGGGAAGAAGAAGAAGGGGGAAGAAGAAGAAGAAGAAGAAGAAGAAGTGGGGAAGAAGAAGAAGAAAAGGGAAGAAGAAGAAGAAGAAGTGGAAGAAGAAGAAGAAGAAGAAGAAGAAGAAGAAGAAGTGGAAGAAGAAGAAGAAGAAGAAGTGTGGGGAAGAAGAAGAAGAAGAAGAAGGGAAGAAGAAGAAGAAGAAGAAGTGTGGGAAGAAGAAGAAGAAAGAAGAACGAGAAAGAAGAAGAAGAAGGGAAGAAGAAGAAGAAGAAGGTGGGAAGAAGAAGAAGAAGAAGAAGGTAGGAAGAAGAAGAAGAAGGGGAAGAAGAAGAAGAAGAAGAAAGTGGGGAAGAAGAAGAAGAAGAAGAAGAAGAAGAAGGGGAAGAAGAAGAAGAAGAAGAAGAAGAAGAAGAAGAAGAAGAAGAAGTGGGGAAGAAGAAGAAGAAGAAGAAGTGTGGGAAGAAGAAGAAGAAGAAGAAGAAGAAGAAGAAGAAGAAGAAGAAGAAGAAGAAGAAGAAGAAGAAGAAGAAGAAGAAAAGAAGAAGAAGAAGAAGAAGAAGAAGAAGAAGAAGAAGAAGAAGAAGAAGAAGAAGAAGAAGAAGTGGAAGAAGAAGAAGAAGAAGAAGAAGAAGAAGAAGAAGAAGAAGAGTGGAAGAAGAAGAAGGGGAAGAAGAAGAAGAAGAAGAAGAAGAAGAAAGAAGAACGGAAAAGAAGAAGAAGAAGAAGAAGAAGAAGAAGAAGAAGAAGAAGGAAGAAGAAGAAGGGAAGAAGAAGAAGAAGAGGAAGAAGAAGAAGAAGAAGAAGAAGGTGGGAAGAAGAAGAAGGGGAAGAAGAAGGTGGAAGAAGAAGAAGAAGAAGAAGGTGGAAGAAGAAGAAGAAGAAGAAGAAGAAGAAGAAGAAGAAGAAGAAGAAAGAAGAACGGGAAAGAAGAAGAAGAAGAAGAAGAAGAAGAAGAAGAAGAAGAAGAAGAAGAAGAAGAAGAAGTGTGGGAAGAAGAAGAAGTGTGGGAAGAAGAAGAAGAAGTGTGGGAAGAAGAAGAAGAAGAAGTGTGGGAAGAAGAAGAAGAAGAAGAAGAAGAAGAAGTGTGGGAAGAAGAAGAAGAAGAAGAAGAAGAAGAAGAAGAAGAAGAAGTGTGAGAAGAGACGGAAAACAAGAAGAAATATAACTAGGAGGTCTCAGAAAAAATATAAGAAGGAAAGCGAAGAAAAAGTAGAAGAAAAAAAGGAAAAAGAAGGAGAAACAGAACTAAAAAAAAAGATAATAAATATAAGAACGAGGATTAAGAAGAAGGAAGAAAAAAACGAGAAAAGAAGAAAATAAAATGAATAAGAACGAGTATGAAATAAAAAAAACGATTGATTGATACATTTTTTACGGTTTACCAACCCTTTACAGGTTATTTAAAGTCAGGAAATGTTTTTAAAAGATTTTTTTTTCTTTGGAGATAATAATGGTTTAATGATACAAGTCTTAGTAATTGAGCACGAGCTATGGGGAGAAGAGGTGAATTTAAAACCTTCCAAACGTTATGTCGTGCGTAAGTTAATCAAACGAACCCGACTGGAATTGGAACTCGGCTCTCCGATTAACAACTCCGAGAAAAAAAAAGAACGACGAAAAGTAAAAGAGAAAAAAGAAGAAAAAAAGAAGGTCGAAGAAAAGATAAAAATAAAAACGGACTAGAAAAAGAATGAGAAAAAAAAAAGATTTATAAAGGGGACGAAGGGGAGGAGGAGGAGGAGGAGGAGGAGGAGAGGTAATTTTAAAAAAGAGGAAAAAAACAAAAGGGTAAAGCTACTACACCTGCTGCTGTTACTGATTATAGTTACTCACACACACACACACACTCTCTCTCTCTATCTCTCTCTCTCGCCCTGGATATGACGATAAACTACATCCGCGTCCTGGGTAAGACGATAAACGACGTCCAACAGCAAGGCCTCTGATCAGGAGGTTTTGAGGAGTGTGGAACCACCTTTTAATTGCTGGTGTTCCCAGGTCCACCCTGACTCGGGGTGGTAGCACCTGTTAGGGTCCCAGCTATGGGCAAATAGTTAACACTCAGATTACATTCGCGTCCTGGGTATGACGATAAACTACGTCCAACATCTAGGCCTCTGATAATACGTTTTTGAAAAAATAATGTTACCAGCTCTACGTTTTTGAAAAAAAAAATATTACCAGCTATACATTTCTGAAAAAAACAATATTGCCAGCTATACGTTTTTGAAAAAAATAATATTAACAGAAATGGATTTTTGACAAAACAAAAATATTACCAGGAAAAAAAAACGTCGGCATTAAATGACCCATTGAGGTTGATATACCGTATAACAAAACAAACAAAATCTCTCTCTCTCTCTCTCTCTCTCTATATATATATATATATATATATATATATATATATATATATATATGGGAGGGTGTATATGTGTATTAATTGCGTCTGGGTATGACGAGAATCTACAGGCTGGTCCGAAAGTCTTGTCATCTCTTACCAAATAGTAATGAGAACAAGTCATACAGTTAAATAAAACGCGCATTTATTGAATTCAGTTTATTCACTTTCATTGACGCTGTCACACATCGAGAGGGTCTGTAGGAACATCATGATTTTCGCGACAGCCATCTGACATCAGTCAGTTATGTGCCATGCCTGATACACGCTTTCGATACATGACTGACGAGGCAGATTTTCTCCCGCAGTAGGTTGCTATTTCTTTCTGCGGTAGACCTAGGGTATAGGACCCAGTCTGACCTGCTATTTACGCATCGCTGAGGGGAGAAGAAGAGGATTCATACCTTTCCTAAGTGAATGTAATGGATTCGACTGGAATTCGAACTCGGCTCTCCGATTCCTCAATCCGAGACGCTATCCATTACTTCGTTGTGCCTCTGAAATAGGAAATTACATTTTGTAAGGTTATATATATATATATATATATATATATATATATATAGATAGATAGATAGATAGATAGATAGATAGATAGATAGATAACTATACTCGTTTCGAAAAACCTAATTTTGATTTGCCAGGTTTGACTATATATATAATATATATATATATATATATATATATATATATATATATATATATATATATATATAATTTCGTCTGGGTATGACGAGAAAATACAGGGTGGTTCGAAAGCCATGTCACCCCCTACCAGAAAGTAATGAGAACTATAGAAGAACAAGTAATACATTTAATGCAAAGCAAATGTACTGGATTCAGTTTATTGACTTTCATTGACGCTGTCACACATCGAGAAGGTCTGTAGGAACGCCATCATTTTCATGGCACAAAATGATGCGACGCCATGACCTGTGTGATATTTTACGAAACTGCGTTGATTGTTGCAAAGGCTCCCCGAACGGCGTCCTTCAACCGATGGGTATTCTGGTGTCCTTCACGTGAAACTCTCTCCTTGATAATACCGCACAGGGCGTTTTTATATTATGTAGGGGCGACACGACTTTCGGGCCACCCTGTACATATCACGCTAAACAGAACTAAAGGCTAATACACTTGCACAAAGCGAACGTGTCATTTCCATCATTTCCAAGTAGTACCACCCTATTACGGGTAGATGCAAGGATACGACCTGTGGCCTGCCGAGAAAAATTGCCTTAGCCAATTGTAAAATATGACTTTGGATTGTGTGCCGTATCAATTTGGCACACAGATTCTTCTTTTTCATTCTTCTTCTTCTTCTTCTTCTTCTTCTTCTTCTTCTTCTTCTTTTTCTTCTTCTTCTTCTTCTTCTTCCCGAAGATCACCTTTTACAGACACATCTTCACTTCTTTCTATCAAAGATCCAACTTTTTGTTTTATTTCTACATTATCATCTGTCTTTTTCATTCTTCTTCTTCCTTATCTTCTTCTTCTTCTTCCTCTTCTTCCTCTTCTTCTACTTCTTCTTCTTCTTCTTTTTCCTCTTCTTCTTGTTTTTCCTCTTCTTTTTCTTCAAGTTGTACTCCCTCAAACAAATAAGCACCTTTCGCAAAATATTGACAGAGCCAAGCAATGCGGACTTCTGAAGCAACAGGATACTAAGCTTTATTCCAATTTTCTTAATGTAGGTCTTTAAGTTTGCTGCTACAGACCCCAACGCTCCAATGTTAACAAGGATAACAATGGCATGAACGTCCCACCTTGTGGCAACCCCCATCTGGAGCTCAGTGTACTTTTTAAACTTTCTAATTTCTTTGTCCTTGATTAGGAGGCATTTTCTTGCATTTTTTGTATTTCTTTAAGGCATGGGCTGCCAGGAATCCCTTCAATGAGCCTATCGGAATTTTTCCAAATCAGTCCGAGGGCTCCACCCAAAACTATAACTGGAATTATTGATGTCTTCATGCGCCACACTTTTTAGATTTACACTTCAAGATCCTTGTATATTGATAGTTTACAATCTGCAGGAATTGCCATATCAATAAGAAAGTACATTCTTTTTTTTATGGCCTCTGATCACGATGTAGGGCGATTAGCTTTGATTGTTTTGTCTATGTGTGTTGTGAAGTCCCATAAAATTGTTACATAGGTCCCATCTCTGTAACCGTGTCTAGGTGATGTTCGTATCAGTTTCTTACAGTTTCATTATTATTATTATTATTATTATTATCTTTGATTTCTGGCGTTTACACATTTCTTTTCGGGTCCCGCCCAGGGACCTAAGGTTAGAAATGGCATCATGACACTTTAACTGACAAAAAAAAAAAAAAAATACATAGATAAAGCCCTTCGTAAGGTGTGGGCTGTACTTGTCAGAACAATTTTTTGTATCTCCTTGAGGCATGGACTTCCAGAAATCCCTTCAATTAGTCTACTGCAATCTTTTCCAACCAGTCCTAGGGTTCCAACGACAACAGGGATTGTTGATGTTCCCATATGCCACATTTTCGAGATTTCTATTTCAAGGTCCTTGTACTTTGACAACTTTTTGAATATCTTCAAAGATACATTGCAGTCAGCAGGGACTGTCATATCAATAAGGAGGCATCGTTTTTGTTTGTGGTCATTAATAACAATATCTGGCCGGTTGGCCTTGATTGTTGTGTCAGTGTGTATTGTGTAGTCCCATAGAATTGTAACAGGTCCTATCTCCGTAACCGGGTCTGGGTGGTGTTCATACCAGTTTCTTTCAGTTTCCTTCCCGTAGAAGTTGCATATTTTCCAGTGCAGATATTCGCACACTCTGTTATGCCGGGTTTTATATTCAGTGGGTGTCAATACCGTGCAACCTGATACAAGATGATCAATCGTTTCTGGATATTTATCACAGAATCTGCATTTTGGGCTGACACAATATTTTAGTATATGTGCTTGATAATTTCTAGTTAGCAAGCATTGGTCCTGTGCAGCAAGGATAAAACCTTCAGTCTCCGCTTTCAACCCTGCACTACATAGCCACTGATGGGTACGGGTTTTGTCTACGTCAGCTTGTTTGGTACGGGCAGAGTATTGGCCATGAGGCGGTTTATCTTTATTATTATTATTATTATTATTATTATTATTGTTGTTGTTTTTATTCATATCCTTCTAATTTGAACACACCATTTACTTCTAGAACGTAAACCTGTTTAGACCTCTCTCTTCTACACATTCTATCTGCCTATTTCTCTTTTTCCCAACCTATTATTATTATTATTATTAGTAGTAGTAGTAGTAGTAATAGTATTACTATTAACATACTTCTTCAATTACACATATTTTTCTTTCTTTTCATTTCTTCTTCTTCTTCTTCTTTTCTCTTCTGCTTCTCCTTCTTTTCTTCTCCTTCCTCTTCTCCTTCCTCTTCTCCTTCTCTTCCTTCTACTTCTCCTTCCTCTTCCTCCTCCTCCTCCTCTTCTTCTTCTTCTTCTTCCTCTTCTTCTACTTCTTTTCTCCTCTTCTTCTTCTTCTTCTTCTTCTTCTTCTTCTTCTTCTTCTTCTTCTTCTTCTTCCTCTTCTTCTTCTTCTTCTTCTTCTTCTTCTTCTTCTTCTTCTTCTTTTTCTTCTTCTTCTTCTTCTTGCATATGTGCATATCACATCGCTACCCGTACAAACCTGGTCACTCCCTAGTTAGGTGCCCGTTTGGGAATACCAGGCGCTGTAAGCTTGGATGTGGGGATGGTGTAACGGATAACTCCTCGGAAATCAAAATCAGAGCGCCGAGTTCCAATTCCAGTCGAGTTCGCAACATTCACTTAAACGCAAATACCATATTATCCCCCAGGTAAGGGTTAATTAGTAGCACATGAAATTAGAAAATCTTTATTATAACCAAAAATAATCCTAACAATCCAAAAATATTTTCTGGCTTTAAATAACCTATAAAATGTTGATAAGCCCTAAAAAACCAAACAAGTCAATCTTCTTCTTTCAGACACAGTGGAACGGCATCAAACGCAAAGACTGAACTTAGACTTTACGAGCAGATCTTCAGTCTGCGATTGTTGGAGAAGGAAGGTACAGATTATTTTGCACTGATACTCGCATGAGAGGAAACAGTAAATGCCAAGAAATCGATGCGCAAATATGGATCATGACAAAGAAAACTGAAATATCGATAATCGATCAAAGGATAAACATTCTAAAATTAAGGGAGAGTATTGCGAAGTTCTTCTTAATAGCTACCCAAAAACAAACATTACAAATCCTTGCGAAATTCTTTAGTTTTTTTCTGGAAGTCGTTCTTGGTAAGAGACTTGCTCAAGTCGCGTAAATCCCATGGGAATTATAAAGTTTAACTCTCAACACGCTAGGCATTGCGGCTTTGTTTTCCATAGAAAGTTATTTTTTAATTTTTTTTTTAAGCAATTCGACCAAAGCAAGGCAGGAGTGCCACTAAAACGCAAGGGGTTACAGAGAGTGAGGGTATGAATAAAGAGGAGTGTTTGAGAAAGAGATAAAGAGAAGGACAGGGATCAAGGTCAAGGCATCAGAAGATGTCGATTGACATTACATTTGAATATTTGAAGATCATATCTCTATCCCATAATGATTGTTCAATTTACGTACAAATTTCATCGACTAAATGGAACAATCATTATGGGACAGAGGTAGAATAATATAGAAGAATGGCTACTTTAATAATCAGATTAAATTGAAGAGGAGAGGAAATATTTTCTTTTTAAGCATATCACCCCAAGCAAGGGGGAGTGCCACTAACACGCAAGGGGTTACAGAGAGTGAGAGCAAGAGTAAAGAGGGGTTTTTGAGGAAAGAATATAGAGAAGGGCGGTGATCAGGATCAAGGCATCAGAAGATGTCGATTGACATTACATTTGAATATTTGAATATTATAGTGATCAGGGAAGCAAGTAAGAGGAAGGGAGTTCCACTGTCGGGAAGTGCGAGAGAAGAAGCTGTTGGAGTAGAAGAAACGGATACAATTAACCGTTTCGACAATGAAAGGGTGGGACCGAGATGCCAACCTAGTAGCACGCTTAAATTCATGCAGTTTGGGAACCAGTGAAAGTAGCTCGTCAGGAAAGTTGTCATGAAAGTAATTGTAGAAAAGGTTTCTTCTAAACTCGATAAAGTACTTAATTATGATTATTTCAAATTCTCCTTTTTATATATATATATATATATATATATATATATATATATATATATATATATATATATATACTTCTTCAAAAAGTGTGGTTGGTTCTACACAAGGCCTTTACCCCTATAATGAAAACATATGTGCTGGTGTCTGGCTGTCGGTTCCTAGGAACTGAGCTGCTTGACCCTCATACGTCGAATACGATGGGAGAGTTCACCATATATATGTATGTATATATATATATATATATATATATGTGTGTGTGTGTGTGTGTGTGTGTGTGTGTGTGTGTGTGTGTGTGAAAAGTGTATATAAATACAAATAAATATATATATATGTATAATTATTTATATATTATATGCATGCGGTACTTTAGAAAGCGCTCAATATCAGAGATAGAGCTAACATATTTGGTTGGATAGAAGTGAGTTTGTGACCTTAGTTTCACAGACAAACTGATCGTCGCTAAAACTGACGATCGGTAAAACTCAATCTATCCAACTATATATATATATATATATATATATATATATATATATATATATATATATACTAGCATGAAACTCCGAGGAATAATATATATAAAGGATGTTCCAATAACTTGCACCGATTTTAAATATGAATTAAGTTTAAGCGCCTAATGATTTTTTTCTTTTTCTTTCCGATTTAACAACTTAAGTATTTGGCGATTTCCACCATGAAAAGATTAACAATCAAACAACGTGTTAAAGTTATCGAAGCCTATTACGAAAATGGATGTTCAAATGCAACAATGGGTTTATTGAATGAAAAGTTCCCAGGTCGCATCATCTTTCGAAACAGCGAAGTCAATTGGTTACCGCTATCGTGCGACTTGACGCCTTTAGATTTCTTCTTTTGGGGGGTCATCTCAAAAGTAAGGTCGATGTCAACAAGCCAACAACAATTCAACAGCTGAAGGATGAAATAATAAGGTATATTGGTGTGATCGAGGAGCAACTATGCAGAGACGTCATGGAAAACATTTGACCATCGAGTGGAGATGTGCCGCTTATGTATAATCCGTCTTAATGAAACACCCTTTAATATGATGCCCATCTTTATGACATCTTTAGATTATGACAACTTTATGACATCTTTAAATTTTGACCATCGTGTGGAGGTGTGCCGCTTATGTATAATCCAATGAAACACCCTTTAATATGATGCCCATCTTTATGACATCTTTAGATTATGACAACTTTATGACATCTTTAAATTTTGACCATCGTGTAATGCCGCTTATGTAAATCCGTCTTAATGAAACACCCTTTAATATGATGCCCATCTTTATGACATCTTTAGATTATGACAACTTTATGACATCTTTAAATTTTGACCATCGTGTGGAGGTGTGCCGCTTATGTATAATCCGTCTTAATGAAACACCCTTTAATATGATGCCCATCTTTATGACATCTTTAGATTATGACAACTTTATGACATCTTTGAATTTTGACCATCGAGTGGAGGTGTGCCGCTTATGTATAATCCGTCTTAATGAAACACCCTTTAATATGATGCCCATCTTTATGACATCTTTAGATTATGACAACTTTATGACATCTTTAAATTTTGAACATCGAGTAGAGGTGTGCCGCTTATGTATAATCCATCTTAATGAAACACCCTTTAATATGATGTCCATCTTTATGACATCTTTAGATTATGACATTTTTATTACATCTTTAAATTTTGATCATAGGTTGGAGGTGTACCGCCAAAGCCTTGGCGGACATTTGGACAATATTATTTTTTCACACATAATTGCCATGACTTAAATAACATGATCCAATAGAGAAATAAATATATTTTCACCAATAACACTGATTTATTTACGGCTGACATTGATCTGTCTAAATGAAACACCCTTATATATAATCCGTCTTAATGAAACACCCTTTTATATGATGTCCATCTTTATGACATTTTTAGATTATGACATCTCACATTTAACTTAGTTGAAAGTTTTCTTCATCCCAAAAAAGTCTGCTGAAGGGTTAATGATGAAAATAAAATATATATTCATACAAGATATTCATAATTTAGCAAAATGTATTGTGGACTGACGAATCCAGAGGAACTTCTTTTCTTTTTTTTTTTAAGCATTACGCCCCAAGCAAGGCGGGAAGCCACTAGGACGCAAGGCGTTGCAGAAAATTTGGAGCAAGATCAGATAGGAGTGATAGAAGAAAGGATGAGAAGAAGGGTAGTGGATAGATCAAGGCAACTGGAGATGTCGATTGACATTACACTTGAATAGCTGGAGATTAGAGCTCTCAGGGAAACTGGAATAGGGAAGGGAGTTCCACAGGCGAGAGGTGCGAGACATGAAGCTACTGGAGTAGAAGAGACGGCTACATTTAGGAGTTTCGACAGTGAAGGGGTGAGAGCGGGATGCCAGCCTCGTAGGGCGCTTGAAATCATGAAGTCTGGGAACCAGTGAATGCAGCTCCTCGGAGCAATTGCCATGAAAGTATTTGTAAAACAGACAGACAGAGGCGACGGCGCGTCTGTGAGAAAGTGACTGTAGACGAGATGCCAGAGTAGGGCCAATTATGTTGCATATCCGCCTCTGGAGCCTATCAAGAACCCCGAGGCAAACAGAAGGGAATCCAGACCATATATGGCAGCAATACTCTATGCAAGGGCGAATTGTTGATTTGTAGATCTGGAGGATCGATTTCCGGGGAGAAAAATTTCCTGGTGCGGCACAGGGAGCCAACTTTCCTTGCGGTGGACGAAGCAATTGACTCAATGTATTTGTTCCATCAGGTAAGCAGTCAACGTTGGAGAAAGACTGAAAAATAAAAGTAAATACACAGTAGTGGCTGAATTTTTTCTTTTACTTTAAAGAAATACAAAAATATCTCATTTTAAGGTTTTTGTTTTTTTAAAGAAATTTATGGTGTCCTGAACTTTCTGCCTGTAAAGTATAATCTTTTACACCCTTATATATAATCCGTTTTAATGAAACACCTTTATATATAATCCGTCTTAATGAAACACCCTTTATTAGCAGTGATAACGAAGGCCAAAAAAGAATGACACTCTTTCAACGAAAATTATTCCTCCTGATATCACAGATCTTCACAAACCCTTTTTAACACGTTCGATGATTTGCATAAACTCATACAAAAAATTTTACATTTTTTTTTGTTTTTGAGTCACGTGATTAGATTTTTAAAAAAATCTTATTAGAGAAACAAAATGTAATTAAAGTAGAAAAAACAGACATCATGAAAAAGGACAAAAAATGGACAACAGATACAGTTGGCAATATGAAATTACGAACAAAATAAATAAAAAGAAAACAACAGTATAAGCCAACCGGTTATCCTTCCTCATTCACCAGAACTCGACCGAAGAAAGTAAACAAAAAATAAAATACTCGCGTATACATAATATATTGTTTTTCTTGAAATATATAAAATACTGAAAATGACGCCTTTTTTATTATTTTTATATTTCGACAACTTTCAAATAAATTCATGCTGATATTACTGTTGTCACAATATTACCCCTTACGCAATCAAAATGGATCTTTTTATTTAAATTATTCGGACTACTGTTCTCATCTTTATTGCCACATTGACGACGTTTCGACCGTTGCACAATCCGGCCTTCTTTAAGTGATTGGAATTTCGAACTGAACCCTTTATTTTGTCCACCGGGGTAGATTGTTCTAGTTCAACTTGCCGTGCCTCTTCTCGATGTCTCAGTTATCTCCCTTTAACTCACCTCTCCAAGTTTTTTTGTTCTCCACTGCAGTAGCCAGGTATTGAACTCACAACTATTTGGGTCGAGTCCTGGATCCAACCAACGTTTTTATCCACTGGGCCGTGTGTCCTGTTTTTTTTTTTATAGAGAGAATGAATATTTAAAAAAGATTCAGCCAGGTTTGTCATCTCGTAAAATCAAACAACCAATTATTTCCATTTTGAAAACTTTCATTTGCATCATGAAAACTGTATTTTGCTCATGACCTTCACACTTTAGCAAATTAATTAATTGTACTTACCTAAGAATGACATAGATAGATAGATAGATAGATAGATAGATAGATAGATAGAAAGAAAAGGACGGACTGAGAAAGAAAGAAAGAAAGAAAGAAAGAAAGAAAGATAATAGATAATAAGAACAGACTGAGATAGATAGATAGATAGATAGATAATAGATAGATAGATGAGATAAGAACAGACTGAGAGATAGATAGAGAGAGAGGATAGATAATAGATAGATAGATAGATAGATAGATAGATATGGAGAAAGAGAGAGGGGGATAAGAATAGACTGATAGATAGATAGATGAAAGGACGGAATAAGAAAGAAAAGAAAGAAAGAAAGAAAGAAAGAAAGAAAGAAAGAAAGAAAAGGGTGATATAGATAGATGAGATAGATAGATAATAGATATATAGATAAGAACAGACTGAGATAGATAGATAGATAGATAGATAGATAGATAGAAAGGAAAGGACGGACTAAGAAAAGAAAGAAAGAAAAGAAAGAAAAGGAGTGAGATAGATAGATAGATAGATAGATAGATAGATAGATAGATAGATAGAGAGGGGGGATAAGAACAGACTGATAGATAGATAGATAGATAGATAGATAGATAGATGAATAGATGATAGAGGGGGGATAAGAACAGACTGATATATAGATAGATAGATAGATAGATAGATAGATGAAAAGATGAATAAGATGAATGAAAAGCACGGAATAAGAAAGAAAAGAAAGAAAGAAAAGAAAGAAAGAAAAGGGTGAGATAGATAGATAGATAGATGAGATAGATAGATAGATAGAAAGAACAGACTGAGATAGATAGATAGATAGATAGATAGATATAGATAGATGAATGATACGGACTGAGAAAAGAAAAAAAGAAAGAAAGAAAGAGATAGAAAAGATAGATAGATAGATAGATAGATAGATAGATAGATAAGAACAGACTGAGATAGATAGATAGATAGATAGATAGATAGATAGATAGATAGGAACAGACTGATAGATAGATAGATAGATAGATAGATAGATAGATAAAGACAGACTGGGATAGATAAATAGATAAATAGCGAGAGAATTGGAGATGGAGAGATAAATTGATGGGTGAGTTGTATGTCGTACCCTTTCTAAAGGGACAGATAGATAAAGAGAAATATAGAACCATCTATTTAACTTTGAACTGCTGAGACAGACAGACAGACAAATATATATATATATATATATATATATATATATATATATATATATATATATATATATATACAATTCCATCTATCTCTACTCCGATCGAACTGACGTAGACATTATAAACCAATCGAACGCCCACCTCGTTTTTATCCTTAGAACCGTAACAAAAGTAAATCCGAACGACGTACTTATGAAACACAACCCAAAATACCAAATAATTATGCATTTCCTTTTTCGCTTCTAAGTTCAATACAATATTCAGATCTCGTTTTATTCTTTCTCTATTAGTTGCAAGGAATATGATTACTTTGCCGTCTGAATTCTTCGGTTGCCTGGCAAGAAAATCTATAATAACGCAATTCTTTAGCTCGAGGATTTATACAAGTAACTAACTACCCTCGTTTTTTCGAGCGACTGCTGTTTATTAGCGGCCCGACCCGCTCCACTGCTGAACTGTAGATTTAGTAAGTTCGAACACAGATGAGAGAATTGTATTCATTTGCTAAACCTGAACTTCGTTTCTCATGCGTTACAATAAAGGTACATGGTTACTGAGTGATAGACTAAACGAATGTAACAATGGTCTGTCAGACTAGTTTTCTCTACAGTACTCCAAATAAGGATGGGAGTATTGCTAGTACTTCCATTGCTTTGGACCTACATATACGCCTATACAAACCTAACATTAACCTAAAAACTTGAGAGATGCTCTTAAACAGTCTCGTCAAATCGAGTTTCATATAAACGGCATGGCATATATACTTGAAAAACAAGATGGATAAAATAAGTAAAAGTTTATTGTAAAAACCTGTACAATAAGAATAAAGGTAACAGTAATGCACAAGGTCGTCTCAAGTCAATCCAGTAGTGAGTGCTACTATTGGAAAGTCGGTAGTTCTCGGGTAAGTCTGAGTCGTACTCAACAGATCCTAGCTAGTAATATTTACCAACCTCCCCACGGGGTAGGATGTGGCACAAGGCCGAATTTAATGTGGAGTAATCCGAGCCCGTAGACTCGGCCAAAAATTCTCCGTAGAACCCGTATAAACGGGTTCAGGTCTGTCTACCTTCCCTGACGAGACTCTGCCCTTCGGCATAGTCTCGTCCGGATTCCTCTCTGTCCGAAGGCAGAGAGTTCGAAAGCACAGCTGGAAAAGATTCCAGCTAGTCAATATTTACTAGCACTCCGCCCACGAGGGTAGATGTGGCACAAGGCCGAGTTTAACGTGGGTCATCCGAGCCCGTAAGCTTGTCCAAAAATTCCCCCTAGAACCCGCATGAACGCGTACGTGTCTGTCTACCTCCCCGGACAAGACTGTCCTTCGGCATAACCTTGCACAGCACAGCTGGAACAGATTCCAGCTAGTATATTTACTAACCTTTCCCATGCGATCAGAACAAGGCCGGGTTTAATGTGGTCATCCGAGCCCTTAGGCTAAGCTAAAAATTCACGTAGACCCCGTATAAAACGGGGTCGGGTAGCTGCCTGCCGAGACAAGAATCTGCCCTTCGACATAGCTTCGTCCGGGTTCCTATCTGCCCGAAGGCAGAGACTTCGACAGTACAACTTAAAAGATTTCAGCTAGCTTATATATCAGCTGCCCCACGCGATCATATGTGGCACAAGGCCGAAATTAATGTGGGGTTCCCGAGCCCGTGGGCTCGCCCCAAAATCTCCTTAGACCCCAACAAGTCAATATTTACTCCCCCGCCCTCCGAGGGAAAGATGTGGCACAAGACCGTAGAGACTGTAAAAACAGAATCGGCTTGGTCAACCTATCCGAACGAAACTCCGCCCTTCGGCAGAGCCTGCTCTGTTTTCCTCTCTGCCCGAAGACAGAGAGTTCGTCCGTCTTGCTAGAACAGATTCCAGCAAATCAATATTTACTTGCCCTCCCCACCACGAGGGAAAGATGTGGCACAAGGCCGAGTTTTATGTGGGTCCTCCGAGCCCGTAGGCTCGGCCAAAAAATGCCCGTAGAAACTGTAAAAAGAGAATCGGGTTGGTCAACCTCCCCGAACGAGACTCTGCCCTTCGACAGAGCCTGGTCCGGGTTCCTCTCTGCCCGAAGACAGAGAGTTCGTCTGTCATGCTGGAACAGATTTCAGCAAGTCTCTGTAGTCCGTTGCCTTAGAAATACTTATAGGTAGTTACTTCTTATAGAGAAGTCACCCATGGAGGTGACAGGTTATTCCATCGCATCGGAAACAGTGCCCGGGTAACCAGCACTGCTTTTGGTTGACATTTATAAAATATCTTCTTGAGGAATATATAAATATAATTATGAAAAAGAAGACTCACAAGCCCATGGTAATATTTATTTCGTTAAAATCGAAAAATTATATTCCAAATCTTCAGAGCAAAGCCATTACAATTTATAAAACATTATATATATATATATATATATATATATATATTCCTCATAATAATTATTTGCTCAGTTTTTGTTTTTTTTAAATAGGGCTCTCTCTGGATTTTTATCCATACGGATTATCAAATATTATCATCGTATCTATCTATCTATCTATATATATATATATATATATATATATATATATCTTACTCCCACACTCTCCCCACTACTAAGAATAGACCGGCCTAACGCTTTTACACCGATCAAAATTTTAAATTTTTAGTTTATTTTCGTAAATAAACACAGCGTGGAATCAGACAGAGATAGTTTTGTTTTTTTTTTGTTGTTTTTTTTTTGCTAATATGATGCCCACCAGATGCTGAATTCGAATTCCTACTGAGTAACTTGCATTCACTTTCACACAAATATTCTTGGGAAAGACATGAGTTCATCTTTTCTCCTCCTCTGCAGCTACGGGTTAAAAAGGAGGGTGAACTTTACTCTCTACTCTTGGTTTGAATTCAAGCGCAAGCCGATAGACGCCCCCACACACACAAACACACACACATATATATATATATATATATATATATATATATATATATATACATACATACACACAAACACACACACACACACATATATATATATATATATATATATATATATATATATATATATATATTATAATTATAATTTATATATATATATATATATATATATATATATATATAATTTATATTATATTATAATTTATAATTTAGGCTCTACTTTTGTATTAAGCACTGTTTTCAAAAAAATAAAAACAAAAACACTAAAGAACTTCGGATTACTTACCTAACGTGTTCTTTCCTATTTTTCAATAATTCCCCTCCATATATATATATATATATATATATATATATATACATACTTCTGCATATATCATTATTTTCGTCAGGAATTTTTTTTTATTGTTTTTCTCCAAATACTATAACCAGATACTTTGCCACTTCGGGAACATTAATTAATTCTAGTTACTGATATGGCCCATTTATTTAAACCAAAGAACAGGTTATATGGAACCGAGTGTCTATTGCAAATTCATTACGAGCGGTAACTTCTTGCCGCTAAAGTAATGCTTACTATTCGTTATCACCGTCTAGTGTGTACGCTTGAATAATAAATCCTTTGTACTTTTTCCCTTAAACTGGCGTTTCCCGTGATTAAAGCAATGTACGAAAATGAATGACCTTCTAAATAATATTTATTCTGCAACTCTTTACTTTATAATTCTTTTAACAATTTTTTTTAAGCATTTCACTCGAATCAAGACTGGAATGCTACTAGCGCGCAAGGGGTTTACAGAGAGTGAAATTAAGAGTAAAGAGGGGGGTTTGAGGAAAGAATAAAGAGAAAGACAGTGATCAGGATCAAGGCATCAGAAGATGTCGATTGACATTACATTTGAATATTTGAAGATTATAGCTATCAGGGAAGTAAGTAGGAGGAAGGGAGTCCCCATCTCTGTCCCATAATGATTGTTCAATTTACGTATAAATTCCATAGACTAAATGGAACAATCATTATGGGACAGAGGTAGAATAATATAGAAGAATGTCTACTTTAATAATCAGATTAAATTGAAGAGAAGAGGAAACATTTTCTTTTTAAGCATTTCACCCCAAGCAAGGGTGGGAGTGCCACTAGCACACAAGGGGTTACAGAGAGTGAGAGCAAGAGTAAAGAGGGGGGTCTGAGGAAAGAATAAAGAGAAAGACAGGGATCAGGATCAAGGCATTAGAAGATGTCGATTGACATTACATTTGAATATTTGAAGATTATAGTGATCAGGGAAGCAAGTAAGAGGAAGGGAGTTCCACTGTCGGGAAATGCGAGAGAAGAAGCTGTTGGAGTAGAAGAGGCGGTTACATTTAACTGTTTCCACTATGAAAGGGCGGGACTGAGATCGCAAACTAGTAGCACGCTTAAATTCATGCAGTTGAGATGCCATTGAAAGTTTTTGCAGCAAAGACAGAGGGAAACCATATCACGCCTGTGAAAAAGTGACAGGAGTCGAGATGCCAGGTCAGGACCTATCATATTGCATATCTGTTGAGAACCTTGAGATAAACAGTGGGGGCAACAGACCAGTATTCAATGCCAGGAAGAATAGTAGATTTGTAGATTTGAAGGGTGGACTCAGGCGAGCACAGACCGAGCAATGGATTCAATATAATTCTTCCGTTTCATGTCAGCCATTTCTTTCCCCAGTTAACAACAGACTGTAGGTCTTTCTTGTGATCACCTGCCAATTTGACCTTGTCGATATGATTAGACTTAAAAATAACTCGATATGCAAGAGTGACTCTTTTTCTGTTTTTTATTATTATTATTTTTTTTTTTTTTTTTTAATAGAAATATCTGATAATTCTATTTTAAGGTGGGGCAAATTGACAAAAATAAAAAAAAATAAGGAAATGAAATACCTTTAAAAAAAGAAAAAAAGTTAAGTTAAAATAACCTTAGATTTCACAAAGTAAAAAAAAATTTTTAAAAAAACAGGGAATTTTTGTTAGACACAAAAAAGTGCTGAGCGGCTATGTAATATCAGTTCTTCTGTATGGCAAGGAATGCTGGGAAATTTTCTCGCTGATGAAGAGAAGACCTGAGGCAACAGACATGTGGTTCTACAGAAGTATGTTGAGAATACCATGGACTGAACATGTGAGCAACGAGGAAGTTTTAGAGAAAATGAAAACAAAATAGACACTTATGCTTAACATCAGAAAGAGACAGTCGAAAATTTCTAGATCACGTAATAAAGAAAGAGCGTTTGGGAAATTTGATACTCACAAGGCAGATTGAAGCCAAGGGCGATAGAGGATGACCACGCATGACCTAACTTGTGATTTTGAGTAAATGGATGGAGGAACAAGGTTTCGGAGAGATAAAAAAAGACAAAATTTATTAAGAGCTGCAAAGGACAGGACACTGTGGAGAGCCATGATCTCCAACGTCCTAAAAAAAGAATACCTTTATTTCAGATCACTTCTAATTCTAGCAGTGATAGGCGTGCGGCGTTACGTCAGTGGATTTTTTTTTCCTTTACAAATTTAGTTTTAGGTTTGAAATTAATTCATCGCCTAGTCGGTCGCGAAAACGCTTTTGGACTCTATCAAAACTGGAATGTCAGGTTTAGGGCAGTTCCAGTCCATGTATATCAACGATATTCTATGTTAGGTTTGATTTGACTCTTGTAAAGACAGAGCATGGGTTCTTTTTTTATATAAATACTACCCGAATTACCCGCGCCTTGCTGCGTGTCAGCCATTTATTTTGTAAGAAAATGATGACTGATTTTAAATCATTGTTACAATTTGTGGAGAAAAATGATACATTTGCACTATTACTCAATGATCTTGCCGATGTGACCTCCATCTTCGGGATTTCTCCTTCTATATTTTGGAAAGGAATCATTCCCTTGTTCAAATTTAAATTTAATTTAAATCAAAGGGAAAATATTGTAGGGGGGTGCTACCCCATCCCCCGTTGGGGATCCCATTTGATCAAAATGAAATATACTTATCCATGTACCCTGGGTAATGTAGTTTCAGAATATATATGGTTATGGGGGTTCATCGCCAAAACCTTAGTTGGATAACAAACAGACAGACAGAGGCTCAAACCTTATATATTTAAATATTTATTGTTAAATATAACAGATAATGAATGTCTATTATGTTTGATCATATGCCGTTCTAAACATCGTTTGGTTGCTTTAATTTCGGGTGAAAATAAAGACAAACATTGTCCAACATTTGCACATTTTTTATTAAGCTGTTCCTTGATCTAAGCTTTCGGCTCACATGAGACATTTCCAGAGTGGTTATATGGACTATTAAACAAAGATATTCACCATCAATAATGATATTCTGTTATGCTGACATAGAAGATTCCTATGCGACGATAACGGTCGCGGAATAGCAGACGCAGATCGTAAATTTATGATGCGGTTCTCTGACGTCATACCACGTGAGAGACCGAAATATTAACAACAGAAACATATGTCTAGATGCAATGTAATGTTTTGTGATTAGTTTGAAATGTAATTTTGTTGAGAGTGGGTTGCTTCGTTTTAATGTAGATGGTCTCCAATATCTGATTTTTTTTTTACTGTGTGTATGTGTGAGTATTATTGTGTCATCAACTATTATCTGTCTAATATTATGTACATGGCTATGTTTTTCTAAGAAATGTTTTTTAATAGAACTATGATCAGAAACGTGACAGGTTAGTCTACGGGAGAGTGTGGTTGTAGTAAAACCAATATATGCAGTGGGTTTATTATTATATATTATTATGTAATTATATTATTTTATTTACATAAGTCTTCATTTATTTAGGGATTTCTATACTCTATAACATTTTGAAAATATTTTTAAACGCGCTATGTTTTTTCATTTATTTTAGTATTTTCAAAACTCAAGCTTTTCAAGATTTCTTAATTTTTAAAGATTTTTCGTAGGATTTTTTCTTATTTTTTAATGATTTTTCGTATTTTTATTAGATTTAATTGATTCGTTTTTTACGGCTTATCGACGTTTTACATGATATTTAAAGCCAGGAAATATTTTTACACTGTAAGAATAATTTTGAGATAATAATCATTTAGTGATACAGGTCTTACTAATTAACCCATAGCGGTGGGGAGAAGAGGTGGATTCATATCTTCACCAATGATATTTGTGCGTAAGTGAATATAACGAACCCCACTGGAATTGGAACTCGGTTCTCCGATTAACAATTCCGATCCATTATCCATTGCACCATCCGCACATCCAAGCTTGAAGCACCTGGAATTCTCAAGCGGTCACCCATCAAGGTATTGACTAGACTCGACGTTGCTTAACTTCAGTGATTGTAAGGAAAGCGGTGTTGTTTTTTTTTTTGTTTTTTTTTTTTGGTGGGGTTACTGATATGGCGGGAATTTTAATATTATTTTGTTTATTTTTAAGGACACCCTCTCATTTTTTTTTTTTTTTTTTTTTTTTTAAGGATTACGATTTCTGTCGGGCTTTCAACCGTTTCTCATGATTATTTGCTTATACAGTGTAACCCGGATGTAAGGGAGTTGTCGGGACCGGAGAAGAAGTCTCTTATATCCGGGTTTCTCTTATATCCGGGTGTGGTCTAAATTATATACATTAAACACAGGTTCTAATTTGGGACCAGAGAAAATCTCTCTTATATCCGGGTTTCTCTTATATCCGGGTTTCTCTTATATCCGGGTTACACTGTATTTGAATTTTGCAGAAGGATTTCTAAGCTATATTTTTTTTAATGGATCTCTAAATGCCTTATTTCTATTTTATATTATTTATTTATTTTTTGTGGTCGTCTGGATTATTTAAAAAGCCAATTTTCTTTGGAATGTTTTTTCTAAACGTCTACACATTTAAAGGTTTTTTTCTACATATAATTTAATTTATTTTTTTTGATTTTTTCATTTTTCTTCTCCGTCAATCTTTTCCCATACAAAAATCAAGACTTTCCAGGAATGGTATTAAACTGTAATATTCCGTTTCTGTTTGAAAATACGAAAAGAAAAATGTCATTTTACATGACAAATCATTTTTTTTTTTTTTTTTTTGTTGCTGCTACGGAAAAATGTCGTTTAATTAATTTTTCTTTTCTTACAATAACAAAAAGAGGATTAGCTTTATTTCTTTATTTTTGGAAATGATTTCGCAAAATTCAAAGTCGACGCTAAATCTTTATTCATCTCTGTGAATCACAAGGCAGAGTACAAAGGGTTTGTCTCTGTTCTTGCTTCGGGATACGTCAGCGACGGGCAAAGAAAAGTGACTGTTTTGTCATTTAAGTGGATCTGACGTCACGACCACATTCAACAGCGTCAACTTGACGCTCGGAAGTTAATAGCCTCGCGAGCGGAAGTTTATCGAAAAAGCTCGAAAGTGAAAATAAACAAAACTTCTTTTATTCTACCATTTAAAAAACATTATAAAATGCAAACAAAAATCACGTATAATATTTCGTGTTGGCTGGTGATGTTCGTTTTTAACAGTGAAAATTAAGCAGTCCTTAATTACGCTTAGTTTTTCAAGCTCGCTAAATCTATATATATATATATATATATATATATATATATATATATATATATAATGGACTCTCCCGTCGGTTTCGACGTATGAGGATCTGACAGCTTATTGATTCAGTTATGAAAGTTTGTTCGCATTTAAGACCTGCTAGTGATTTACAAAGGAGGCTATATATGGTGCAAGTGTGAGGATTGTGAGATGAGATCACTGTTAGATTGGCTGACATTTTAGATCTTACTCTCGCTTCTTGAAGATGATTCAGACAAGCAGATTGAAAATTGCCGAGTCCACTAAAACACGTTGATCTCCATTCTACCCGCTCCAAAGCTAAGCGCTCAAGTGTTACATATATATATATATATATATATATATATATATATATATATATATATATCAGAAAGATCTTATACAGCTTATAATTTTAAAAAAACAAGGATCATAACATTCATCGAGTGATTAGTAGATTAATGCATCTTTAAAATGTTGTTAGCGAAGGGATAACGTTGTGATAAATATGGCGACAAAAATGAGGACAATACTCCGAATAATATAAATAATATTTTGATGTAATGCATTACATTTTGCATGTTTTGACGTTGAAAACAAAAATTGAAACGCGAAATGCAAACAAATACGTGAAAAAAATTCAATGTACTTTAAATTTTATTACTCCTTGTGAAGTTCTGGGGGTGCAATAAGAAGCAAAATCGCTACGAAGGCTTTCCTTTCGTCGAAAAATGACGTGTTTCCTCGTATTTACATACGAGAAGACACTAGTATTTCTTTGTTCCTTTTTTCACCCGTCTGATATATATTTGTCTCTTTGACATGTTCTTGTTGACGAATCTCGAGTAAAGCCTTCAAAATCATCATCGGAGTCCTAATCAAAGAAAAATATTTGAATAAATGTTTTTTTTTTTTAAGTTGGATATTGATGCGGCCATTTTTTTGTTTACGAAAAAAATGAACGTGGGTTTAATCGGTGTTACACCTTGTATAGCGTCTAGAAGAATTCAAAATGGCGTTAGAAAACGGAAATTTAACCTCGTTCCAAAGCAGTAGCAGGCGATTACCAGCTTCAAATACCGGAAGTAACAGTTGACAAAATTTATTTATAGCAACCGTCTCAGGTGAAAGAAGGCGCCTAGAGTAACAAAGGGAGAGAATTCTACAGCGACAGTTTTCGCCTTCAGTGTGGTAAGGTTAAATTTTTGTACTTTTTGTTATCTTCAATTTGTAATTTCCATCACTCACATTATTCGAACTACTGTCCTCATCTCTGTCGCCATATTTATTACAACGTTTCGGCCGTTGTACGCTCCGGCCTTCTTCAGGTGGTTGGAATATCGAACTGAACCCTCTATTTCGCTCACTGGGGTAGACTGTTCTAGTTCCACGTGCGATGTTTAATGGATGTCAGTTATCAGTTATCTCTTGTTAATTTTCATCTGAAAGTTCTCCACAGCCTTAACCGGGTATTGAACTCACACTCTTTAGGTCCTGTCACTGGATCTAACCAACGCCTTTATCCACTGTGCCATGTGTCCTTGAGGAACTAGAATAGTCTACACCAGTGAGCAAAATAAAGGCTTCAGTTCAATATCGGCCGAAACGTTGTAATAAATATGGCGACAGAGATGAGGACAGTAGTCCGAATAATGTGAGTGATGTACATAATACCTCATCTCAGAAATATAGACACATATTGTAATTTTCATGTTAGGATGTTCATTTTGCTGACAACCATGTTGTCTTGCAATCGATGTTTACTCATTTCTTATCACTTTCTTTCTTGTAGTTTTTTTTTCTGCGTCAACTATCAACATCGTGTCATCTACATATCTAAATATCTTGTGATGGGTGTTCTTAGCGCATATATCTATTGTACATTCAAGAAAAAACAACGAAACTCCACTTGTGGATCAACAAATAAATATATATTGAAAATATAACATACAAAACAATCATGCAATGAAGTGTAATGGTTAAGGAGAAAAAAGTTGTTCCCCTTCAACTGTATTCTGATTTAGGATTGAATGTTCGAAAGAGTTTCTTTTGAATAAGAATGTTCAGGATTCTATGTTGAATACTGTCTGCTGTTAGAATAGAATGCAGTTAATTAAGAAATGTGCTGTTTTGAGAAATTAACAGAGTTCTAGTTCATGAACTTGGCTGAGTCACACAGAGAGATATGTATAATATGTTACAAAATGTGTGTCTGTGTGTGCGTTTGAAATGTTGTGAGTAAAGTCGTAGATTTGTGTGGACAGGCGAAAATAGCTGGACTCTACTAACGGCTTGCGAGAAAGTCGGTAAGAGTTTGTGGCAATGTTCTTTAACGTCTGAATGCACGGTTGAGACTGGAGCTCTTGAAGATTACATCTTGGTAGCAAGGAAAAAGATGAATGAAGACAACACGAGAGAGGCTTATTTGTGTTTTGTTTATATAAGGCTGTGTCTCACGTGACAGGCTCCAGCCTTGTGCGCGGGAAAATTATTCCTCGCATGCAGGCGATTTGATTGGTCGGAATTGATCAATTAGCAAGCTAGTTTTGAGATTAGCCAATGAATGCTTGCCGTATGATCTATATGTATGTATGTGTGTGTGACGGCGATGATAATCGCTACAATCTCATCAGTCTGATAAAATGAGGTTTTGACAGCGTGTCATGCAGGTACTTTATAATACTGTGAAGGGGTAACTTTACTGGATGTTTCGCAAGTGTAGTATGTCGGTTGTTAATTTTGTGACCCATATTTATGTTGTGCGAGTCTATCACGCACGAACATACATACATACAAAAATACAAATCACACATAACGCCACGCATTCATTGGTTAATTATTCCCCACTGCATTATTATAGGCAATTTACAAATCGCAGTAATGCGACAATTTTGTAATCGCTCTATTTTTAAGTAGTCAATTTTGTGCACTTTTGGGAGAAACAAATCACAGAAGCTTTCTTAAGTCTCCCCAAAGCTCGCTCGCTGATTGGTCGATAACAACCAATCAGATCGTTTGCACATGAAGTATAATTTTTCCCGCGCAGCGATTTGGAGCCTACGGTCACTTATTTAAGCAAGAGTTTAATTAGTGAGAAAATCAACTGCCAAACGAATCCAGGACAGTTGAAACCATGCGCCAACTTTCTCACACACACACACGCACACCACTCACATGCTGAACATACATTATACACACTCGCATAAACTCTTCTTACACAGGAATATCTTTCAAGAACAATCATTACAAGAGACTCTCATGAGCATTCTTCCAGTGAACTTTGGAACACTAAAATAACAGTTAAAGAGAGACAACTCTTGGTTAATTCAACCTTTTCTTATACATACTTATATTATACTTTTTGTACATTTTTCTAAATGCATATTTTATGTGTAACAATGTCATTTGCTTATTATTTTCTGAGTCAGCCCTGTTTCTTAATCTAAAATTAAATTAATGTGGTAAAGTCCACCACAAGTTCGTTAAACTAGATGAAGATAAATAAACAAAGAATCACAACGAACACCATGAGTGTTAGTTATACGGGTCAAGTCCTCAATTGGTACTTCAATGTCATAGTCTTGTGCCAGACTTAATAAACACCCCACCCCATTAGGCAAATTTATGATGCGGGTTATTTAGTCACTATTTTTTTTTGGGGGGGGGGGTATAACGAGTTGGTGTAATGGTTAACAAATTTATTTCGCTAGATCAATTACAACTGAGTAGTGAGTACGATCCTCACTGGGTGCACCTTAATCACGGCCTTGTGCCACAATTAAGCTATGCTTCGTAAATAACATGTTCACGTCGACGTGGTGTAATGGTTAACGAACTTGTTTCGCTAGATCAACTACAACTGAGTAGTAAGTACGATCGTCACTGGGCGCACATTAATCACGGCCTTGTGCCACAATTAAGCTATGCTTCGTAAATAACTTGGTCACCCCGGCGTAGTGTAATGGTTAACGAGTTTGTTTCGCTAGATCAATTACAACTGAGTAGTGAGTACGATCCTCACTGGGCGCACCTGAATCAGGGCCTTGCGAGACAAGCTATGCTTCCTAAATAACTTGGTCACCTCGACGTGGTGTAATGGTTAACGAATTTGTCTCGCTAGATCAAATACAACTGAGTAATGAGTACGATCCTCACTGAGTACCCCATACTTTCGGCCTTGTGCCACAACCAAGCTATGCTTCGTAAATAATTGGTCACCTCGACGCGGTGATATGGTTAACAAGCTTATTTCGCTAGAGCAATTACGACGGAGGAATGAGTACGATCATCACTGGGACCCCTTAATCACGGCCTTGTGCCACAACTAAGCTATGCTTAGTAATTAACGACGTGGTGATATGGTTAACAAGCTTATTTCGCTAGATCAATTAAGATTTAGCAGTGAGATCGATCCTCACTGGGTGCTCCTTAATCGCGGCCTTGTGCCACAACTAAGCTATGCTTAGTAAATAACTTGATCCCATCGACGTGGTGAAATGATTAGCAAGCTTGTTTCGATAAATCAATTACGTCTGATTAGTGAGTTCGATCCGCACTGGGTACCTCGTATTTTCGGCCTAGTGCCACAACTAAGCTATGCTTAGTAATTAACTTGCTCATCTCGACGTGGTGATATGGTTAACAAGCTTATTTCGATAGATCAATTACGATTTAGTAGTGAGATCGATCCTCACTGGGTGCTCTTTAATCACGGCCTTGTGCCACAACTAAGTTACGATTAGCAAATCGTTATTCCGTCAATATTTTTGCTTCAAAAAGGAATAATTTTGTTTTTTTGTTTTTTGTTTTTTTTTGTTTTGTTTTTTAAATCCTTTCTCTTCGTCCGTTCATCGATATTTGCATGTTCTTATCGGCTTTGGTCTTTCTGCACCAAGTATTTGACGCCGATACCTACAAAAATAGATGGCAGAATCGGGTAACACAATGGTAGAGAAAAGTAAAAATGATGGTGTGGGAGTCAGAATTTAGTCAGAGTCTGGGATGGGATATGGGGTTTGGGAAGAACTAGAGTGTGAGTCAGTAAATTACAATTGTACCTTTCTGCCGTCCAAAAAAGCTTTCCTATTCAGTTCAATCTGCTGAATACGCCACGCCCCCGACGCATACAAAAGAATCTCTCAAATTAGAGAGAAACGGATAGAATGCGATAAAAAGCAAACCTCGTCGTTTGTCTGGTAGCTGAGATCATTCTGAAGATTACGAGTGATCGACGTTCGAACCCAGGTAAAACCTATGATATTTAATGCTGATTTCTGAATTAGATTTTCTGTCATCACTGTCAATCACCTGAAAGGCTGCTTCTTGCCTGCCATCAGAATGGTTGATACCAACCTCCGTGATATTGACTCGCTACACCTTCAGTCATGTTATGTGCCACGCGTGATACACGCTTAGACGATCATGTATATTTCGATACATGACTGACGAGGCAGATTTTTTCCGCAGTAGGTTGCCATTTCTTTCTGCGGTAGATCAGTTGCCATCCAAGGCTATAGAACCCAGTCTTTCCTGCTATTTATCCATAGCTGGGGTGGGAGAAGAAGAGGAGTCATACCATTCCCAAAGGTATTAGCACATAAGTGAATGTAATGGATTCCACTGGAATTCGAACTGGGCTCTCCGATTCAGTTATGCGCCATGCGTGATACACGCTTAGGCGATCATGTATCTTTCGATACATGACTGACGAGGCAGATTTTTCTCGCAGTAGTTTTCCATTCATTTCTGTGATAGACCAGTTGCCATCCAAGTCTATGGTTTTTACCCAGAGTTGGGGGGGGGGAGAAGAGGATTCATATCTTTCCCAAGGGCATTAACACATAAGTAAATATCTCTTCAGTTATGTGCCATGTGTGATACACGGTTAGGCGATCATGTATCTTTCAATAGATGACTGACGAGGTAGATTTTTTCCTGCAGTAGGTTGCCATTCATTTCCTCGGTAGACCAGTTGCCATCCAAGGCTATAGTACCCGGTCTGTCCTACTATTTACCCATAGCTGGGGGGAAAAGAAAAAGGACTCATACCTTTCCCAAGAGTATTAGCCCGTAATTAAATGTAATGGATTCGACTGAAATTCCAACTTGGCTCCAGTGCTTTTTGCATTCTGTTGAGGTTTCTTCTAGACTTAGTGAATTACTTAATTAGGATTATCTCAAATCCTCCTACTAATTCGTATCTCACACACACACACACACACACACACACACACACACACACACACACACACACACACACACACGCATATATATATATATATATATATATATATAAGCAGCATGGTTTTGTTAAATAATTCAGTCGTATTATGTCTATTTTAGTTTTAACGCTTTCAAGTCCACTAATTAAAGAAAAATTACAAAATTTTCTTTCAAATATTTTTTATTTTCTAAAGTACTTTCAGTTTCATCTATGAATGTATTATCTGCTAACACCGTAAATTCAAATTATTTTTACCTATATGTAAGGGAGGTAACTTATGTACTTTTAAAAGTTTTTTTTTTTTTAATTGGAGTATTTTAATTTAGTATATTTATATAACACTACAAATGATACAAATATTTAAGAACATTGTTGATATACTAGTAGATGACTTTATTTTTTTTTTGCCGCAATTCTCTTATATAAAGGGATTCCAGAATTTTAAGATTTGGCTTATTATTATTTTGCTCAAGCACTGATGCATTTTCTGTTAATAACTGTCTAATCTTGTGAATGTGTATATGAGTGATTCTTTAAATGTTCTGAGATTGAACTATGATTGTTCAAGTGAAACGTAAGCCTTCTCGTCATGGTCGCTGTTGTAAAACCAACAACACATTAACATCTTTATCAAAGATGCAATCTCCAAAACAACATTTAAATTTATATACGATGTTGGTCTTTTGTAAGACGCTAGTTTACAGACAAACGTTGTTTTGGATGACTAGATTTGTTGCATTAAATTTAGTATAGTATATAATTTATTGTATTATATATATATATATATATATATTAAGACATTTTTATGTTTATACATTCTTTTTATAGATACAAATATTTAAGTAAATGCTCTGTTTATAATAAACAGTATTAAATAACATTTACCGGCCTGAATGTCCGAGAAATTTTCATAGAAAATATTCGTCCTTCGACAGGATTCGAACCTGTATCCTATACGGAACCGTCATATAGCCTAACGTGCCTTTAACCGATTGGGCCACAGAGGAGCGTCCGGTTAGCAAGGTCGATTTTACTGTCTTTAAACTACAATCTTCCATGATTCTCTCACGTACATTCACATCTGCTCAACGCGTATCCAAATGTAAACAAATTACGTCACATATTATGAAATGGACAAAGTCCGACAATTATTTTAAAGACATTTTTATGTTTAGACATTCTTTTTATAGATACAAATATTTAAGTAAATGCTCTGTTTATAATAAACTGTGACGTCATTTGTTTACATTTGGATACGCCATGAGCAGATGTGAATTACGTGAGATCATGGAAGATTGTATTTAAAGATAAAATCGACCTTGCTAACAGAACGCTTCATCTGTGGCCCAATCGGTTAAAAGCACGTTATGACGAATTTCCGTATATACAGGTTCGATTCCTGTCGGATCGTTTATTTTCTATGAAAATTTCTCATTTCATTATATATATGTAAGCAGAGCATTTAAAATATTTGTTTATATATTTCATATATATATATATATATATATATATAATAATATATATAAAATTACGGAAAAAACAAACAAAATACTAATATATAATTATATATTTTAATATTAATATAATGTCAACGTCGGACGTTTCGGTCTTGTAGACCATCTTCAGGACATATTCATAAAACATAATTAACATTAGACTATATTTAACTCAACATGAAAAGACGATGGACATAAGAGTAAGACGAATCAAAACAGACAACAGAAATTTTTCAAGATCAGCGTTCCGTTTCGATTAGTCTTACTCTTATGTCCGTCGTCTTTTCATATTGAATTGAATATAGTCTAATGTTAATTATGTTTTATGAATATGTTCTGAAGATGGTCTATTAGACCGAAACGTCCAACGTTGACATTATATTAACATTAAAACAGCATAATTGCATATTAGGATTTTTGTTTGTTTTTTCCGTATATTTTTCTTCATACTGTCGGATCTATATCCATATATTTGCTTACATATATATATATATATATATATATATGTTAAGAAATGGACAAGGTCCGACAATTTATTTATTAAAGACATTTTTATTTATGTTTAACGTTGTTATTTTATAGATACAAGTATTTAAGCAAATGCTCTGTTTAAGATAAACAGTATTAAATAACATTTACCGGCCTGAATGTCCGAGAAATTTTCATAGAAAATATTCGTTCATAGACAGGATTCGAACCTGCATCCTATACGGAACTGTCATATACGCTGACATGCCTTAACCACTCGGCCACCATGAACCTTATGGTAGACAAGGTCGAATTTACTGTTATAAACTACAATCTTCCATGAATCTCGTACATTCATAACTGCTCTGCCGTATCGAATGTAAACAAATGACGTCATATGTTAAGAAATGTACAAGGTCCGACAATTTATTTATTAAAGACATTTTTATTTATGTTTAACGTTGTTATTTTATAGATACAAGTATTTAAGCAAATGCTCTGTTTAAGATAAACAGTATTAAATAACATTTACCGGCCTGAATGTCCGAGAAATTTTCATAGAAAATATTCGTTCATAGACAGGATTCGAACCTGCATCCTATACGGAACTGTCATATACGCTGACATGCCTTAACCACTCGGCCAACTGCTCTGGCGTATCGAATGTAAACAAATGACGTCATATGTTAAGAAATGGACAAGGTCCGACAATTTATTTATTAAAGACATTTTTATTTATGTTTAACGTTGTTATTTTATAGATACAAGTATTTAAGCAAATGCTCTGTTTAAGATAAACAGTATTAAATAACATTTACCGGTTATGAATGTACGAGATTCATGGAAGATTGTAGTTTATAACAGTAAATTCGACCTTGTCTACCATAAGGTTCATGGTGGCCGAGTGGTTAAGGCATGTCAGCGTATATGACAGTTCCGTATAGGATGCAGGTTCGAATCCTGTCTATGAACGAATATTTTCTATGAAAATTTCTCGGACATTCAGGCCGGTAAATGTTATTTAATACTGTTTATCTTAAACAGAGCATTTGCTTAAATACTTGTATCTATAAAATAACAACGTTAAACATAAATAAAAATGTCTTTAATATATATATATATATATATATATATATATAGGTGCACTGGAATAGCAAAACATAATGGAAATATAAAGACAAAGGATGTGTATATTTAGCATCAGAAAAAAAAAGTCGAAATTTCAGGAATACATAATGAGTGATCAGTGAAAAAATTGTCCATTGTCCCAAGCACTTTCGATATTCTTATGCATCTTCAGTCATTTTCAAGGAGGTTAAACACTAAAAACAGGAAGAGAAAATAACACTGAAATAAACCCCCTTTGAAAATGGCCATAATTTATTAATTAGTGGTTCATAAAAATTTGGCATTAATTATAGATTTCTTTTTTTGTAAATATACTTTATTGATTATCGACTAAAATAGGCGAACACTATTAGCTATTAAAAAAAAACGTATTAAAAACTTTCTTGAAAAAATAATTATTAATTATCGATTTCCAACATTTTAGAACTAATTATAGTTTTCTAAGAAATATTAAGACAGGCTTATGAAGAATAATCTAATATTAATTACAGATTTAATTTTTTTTAAGTATTAATTATAGGCTAACAATAAATATCTAGTATTTATTATAGGCTAAGAATAAATGTCTATTATTAATTATAGGCTAACAATAAATATTTAGTATTCGTTATAAGCTAACAATAAATATCTAGTATTAATTATAGGCTAACAATAAATATCTATTATTAATTATAGGCTAACAATAAATATTTAGTATTCGTTATAAGCTAACAATAAATATCTAGTATCAATTATAGGCTAAAAATAAATATCTATTATTAATTATAGGCTAACAATAAATATTTAGTATTCGTTATAATCTAACAATATATATCTAGTATTAATTATAGGCTAACAATAAATATCTATTATTAATTATAGGCTAACAATAAATATTTAGTATTCGTTATAAGCTAAAAATAAATATCTATTATTAATTATAGGCTAACAATAAATATCTAGTATTAATTATAGGCTAACAATGAATATGTAGTATTAATTATAGGGTTCTATATGTTCGCATTTATACCCACCGCTCCCAAAATGCGCTGGTCGATATTAATAACTGTCATTTTCTGACAGTACGCATAAATTGATGCTGTAATGGTAAATAGAAAGAATCCCACACGTCATCAAATAATCAGAATTTAAAAAAGAAAAAAATGTTTGCTTTTCACTGAAAATGCAACTCGTCATTGCATGAAGAACAATCGAAAACCATTGTCCGTTTTCTTATAAATGATAGTATTTTTTAAAAAAAAAAAAAAAAAAAAAAAAAGAAAACTATGATTTCTTTATCGTGTTAGGTCATTCTAAACACTGAGCCGTGAGCGATGAGATTAACTTTTCTTTTTTTTTTTTTGTTGGGGGGGTGTATTGGAATTAGATTCTGCCATTATTGTTGTCTTTGCCAAAGAACGTACCATGTCATTATGGTGTCCCCAGTAATTCATCTTATACGCATGCGTCGAGAGAAAGAGCGAGAGGGAGAGAGAGATAGAAAAAGAGAAACTCGTCCAATATCTAGTTAGTCACTGAATCGATATGAAAAAGCCAGCAGGCCGTCTAAGCCAACATGGCTCATAAATCATCTCCACAAATCCATTTGTTCAAATCTATTCAGGGCGTTAGCTATTCCTGAGTTATTATCGAATCCGAAATACTGAACAGATGTGATGATACTTGGGGCCAGATTAGCTAGGATCGCCATTCGACGAACGACAGGCAACGCGGAAGTGGTGAGAAAACACTGACAAATATTCTTAATCCAAATGGAAAAAAAAAATAGAAGAGTTTTTATTTTATTTTATTTTATATTATTTTATTTTATTAACGACTTGGCACTGGGATAGATTAGTGTACTCTTTTTGGAAAAAAAAAAAGCAGTTTTTTTTTTTTACAAAGTTTTCGTAAAAAAACAGTTTTCACAGGACGTTTTAAAATAATACCAAAGACAAATGAAGTCGACCTACAGGCAAATAATTGCCAAAGTGCGAAAACAGAGAACGCAAAAATTTCAAGGGAGATAACTCGTGGGTTCTTCCTGTATAGAACGTTATCACTGACGTCATCTCTATCTACGCTTTGTCTCGAAATATTGGCCACTTCACTCCCAGATGAAGAAGGCACTGGGCAAAAAAAAATTACCGTCAGATATCTCATCAGCGATTCCAAAACTACAATTTCTTTCATTAGTTTCATCACTATTTTCTTCAATGTTCCATTAAGTAAGAAGAACAGGGACAAAAATATTATCAACATATATTTCCTTGGCTCCTTCCGAGCAGTCATTTCGTCACTACTTCCATCACTATCTGCGAACAGTGTAGAATCAATGTCCCCTTCACTGCCAGAGAAAGAAGACCTATAGCAAAAACATTTTTGACAGATATCTCATCAGCACTTTCAAACCAATGTCACTGGAATCATCACAGAATTGTCTTGAATCAAGGTCCCATTCACTGCCAGTGTGAGAAGACCCAGGACAAAATTATCTCGTCTGCAACTCCAGTATAATTATTTATTTTGTTGGCTTCGTCACCATTTGCTGAATTATTTTTAATCAAGATCTCTCATTCACTACCAGAAAAAGAAGATGCAGGAAAAAAATTTTCAACATATATATCGTCTACACAAAAAAAATAATAATTTTTTGTCTTAGTTTTTGATGTAATTAATATGCATACCCCTGGGTTGCCCCTCACAGTAATATGATTGACTGGTGTCAGCCATAAATACAGACTGATGTGGAAGTACAGGGACTACGCCTATTGTCTTCGCCTATTGCCTACGCCCGCTGCCTACCACTACGACGAGGACCAGTTCATTACGGTTACCTGCTAGATTGTCCTACTCAGTTACAGTAGTCCAAAACCTCTTTGATACTTCGAACAAATATATCCCTTTCCGGGACATATCAGTTACATAACTATCTATGAATTGTCCTGAATTATTGTCTATTCAGAGTAAGGCCAAGATTCAAGAGATTTCTCAACAGGTATCTTGTCAACACCTGTAGAAGAATCATTTATTTCAGTGAACTGCTTTGAATCGATGACCCATTCAGTGTCGTCAGAATAAGAAAACGCAGCTCAAAGACATTTCTCAACTCATCGAGAAAAAAAAAAATCATTTCTTTCACCGCCTCCGAATTGCCTTGAATCAATGTCGACGTCATTGCCAGACCCAAGAGAAAGTTATTTTTCGACAGGTATATCGTCAGCACTCCCGAGACAGACATTTCTTTAACAGACTTCATTAATTTTTTTAGATTTTTTTTTTTTTTTGGATTCAATGTTCAGTTCACTCCAAGAATCAAAAAAACCAAAATGATAGCAAATACCGGCAGATATCTCGTCATCACTCAAAATAGAAGGAGAACTTCGACGTGGTGTAATGGTTAACAAGCTTGTTTCGCTAAGTCAATTACGACTGAATAGTGAGTTCGCTCCTCACTGATTGCCCCATACTTTCGGCCTTGTACCACATCTAAACGACGCTTAGAAAATCATTGGACACTTCAACGGGGTGTAATGATTAACGAGCTTGTTTCGCTAGACCAATTACCACCGAAGAGTGAGTTCGATCCTCACTGAGTGCCCCATACATTGGCCTTGTGCCACATCTAAACGACGATTTGACAGTGACGGAGAACCGGGAGGATTGCGACGTTTCGTCTGCGAGAAATGGGTGTGGCAAGCGTGGCGAGGCAGATTTTTTCTCGAAGTAGGTTGCCATTTCTTTCTGCAGTAGAAATATAGAAGCCGGTCTGTCCTGCTATTTACCTATAATTGGGGTGGGGGGGAAGATTCATGCCTTTCCCAAAGGTATTAGCACGTAAGTGAATCTAATGGATTCGACTGGAATTCGGACTCGGCTTTCCGAGCCGTGCCTAGAGTTACAGGGTGGAAAAATTGCTGCTGCTTTATCGATACTGTGTCTAAATCAAATTTAGCAGAGATAGGCATAATTGCTGTCATCTCTTGGTGTTGTAGTGTCCTTCCTCTAAAGAGTCTATGTTGAACTCTTTCGCCTACTATAAGATTAGTAGGAGAGGCCTTGGGGAAACAGTCGAAAATTTCGTCCGGGGAGGTAGACAGTCCTTGAACCCGTTTAGGCGGGTTCAAAGAGAATATTTTTGGCCGAGCCTACGGGCTCGGAGTAGCCACAATAAACCCGTCTTGTGCCACATACACCCTCGAAGGGGGGCGGCTGTTAAATATTAACATTCGAATAGATTGTTCAAATGTCGAACTCGAACTCTCTGCCTCGGAAGAGAGGAACCCGGACGAAGCTTTGCCGAAGGGCAAAGTTTCGTCCGTGGAGGTAGACAGTCCCTGAATCCGTTTATACGGTTCAAAGGGAATATTTTTGGCTGGGCCTACGGGCTCGAAGAAGCCACGGTAAATTGGGCCAAGTGGTAGGGGCTTTAAATATTAACAGTCGAATAGATTGTTCTACCTAGCTGGAATTGTTCGCAGCTGCTGTCGAACTCTCTATCTTTGGCAGAGAGGAACCCGGACGAGGCTTTGCCGAAGTGCAAAGTTTTGTTCGGGGAGGTAGACCCGGACACGCTTATGCGGGTTCTATGGGAATATTTTTGGCCGAGGCAACGGGCTCGGATAAACCACGTTAAACTTGGCCTTGTGCCACATACATCCCACGTGGCGTGTGGGGCTGTTAAATTTAACAGTCGAATAGATCTGTTCCAGTTGTACTGGTTAAACTTTCTGTCTCCGGGCAGAGAGTATCATCCAGACGAGACTCTGTCTTTCGGCTGGTAACAGTCTCGTCTCTGGTAAAACAGCTACTAGTCGACCCCTTTTTTTTATTTATATTATATATATATATATTTATTCGGTTATATCACTAAAAAATTTTTTGGCCAACACCTATGGGCTCAAAAAGATTGCAATGAATTAACATATTAAACTCGAAGCCTTGACAACAAATCCTGCCTTATAGGGATTTAGATCTTTTAAATACGTAAATAATCGAATTAGATTTATATGAACGCTTTAATAAAAATTGACACAAAAATCTCACTAGTCGTTTACAAACTACAAAATTACTTTTTGTTTATTCAATATATATATATATATATATATATATATATATATATATACATAAAAACAAAACACAATCAGATTATTAGCATCCAGACAGCATATGATTTACATACAACTCCACAGAATAATCAACACATATACACAATTAATCAGAAGTATTAATGCGATTATTGGCGACATCCGTCCACAATAGCTAGAAAACATAAATATATACATTAAAATCCTGTTCATCCAGGGAGCAAATATATAAAGATAAAATTTATTATTTAATATATTAAAACGATCCTTGAAGAAAAAACTATATATGTAATAGTTATTCAGTTTATTTGATGTTAAAATGCTACGTACAAAATACACACGAATAAATATATAAACATTATACGGACGGTCTTCCATCCATCATCAGGCATGTGTTTTTTTTTTTATAAAATCAAAACTTGAGACGATATATCTGTACATGTCGACCGAACACCAACACACACATGTTTTTATAAACACATTCATACAAACAGAATATCTGCTATTGTTGACGGCACACACACATGTGGCAAGAAATCGTGGAACGAACTCATTACTCAGTCGAAGTGAACCATGCGCCATTAACGTCTAAATTTTACAAAATTTTTACAGTATATATGCATATTTTATTTAAATATTTCCAACCATTGTACACACATATATATATAAATATATACACATATTCTATTTTACAAGTGTATATACACATTTTATGTCATACACACATAAGTATATAGTTCAATAATATAGTGTAATATATCTTAGTAGTAGTTTTTTTATACACCAACCACATTCCTCAAAATACTCTAACCAACACATTTTTATTTACACCAACACTGATACTGCGGATCGATATATCGTTTTTAATAAAAATAAAATCTATTTGAGCACTCTTTTTAGGAATAGTAATTGTTGGTTATTGGAATTCATTCGTGTATACATATATATGCTTATATATATATATATATACAAAACAATAATTTACACACATAGAATTAATCAGAAGTATTAATGCGATTATTGGCGACATCCGTCGCTAGAAAACATAATATATACATTAAAATCCTGTTCATCCAAAGTGCGAGTTTTGATCCTTGAAGAAAAACTTGTTGTCTGTAGTTTTTCAGTTTATTTGATGTTAAAATGCTAGTACTTTACGGACGGTCTTCCATCCATCATCAGGCATGTGTTTTTTTTTTTATAAAATCAAAAACTTGAGTCGATATATCTGTATGTCGACCGAAAGATGTTTTTGAATATCTGCTATTGTTGACGGGTGTAAGATCGTGGAACGCGCAAAGACGCAACGCTAAGTTTTCAAAATTTTTAAGTGAGAAATTTTATTTAAATATTTCTTTTACAAGATGTGTTAAATAAATAATCGCATTAATACTTCTTTTTTTATATTAATTCTATGTGTTTTAATATTTATTCTTTGTATATATATACACATATATATATATATATATATATATATATATATATATATCCTTGAAGAAAAACTGTGTGTGTGTGTGTGTGTGGCATGTGTTTTTTTTCTTATAAAATCAAAAACTTGAGTCGAATATCATGTCTTGTTTTTTGAATATCTTATTTCTTTAACCATTTACTTTTAAGTGAGAATTTTATTTATGTTTTCTTGTGACCAAGTAAATGGTTAAAGAAATAACAAAATTCTTTGTATATATATATGCAGGCATATATATATATATACTAAAATCTATAATATACTAAAATCTATTTTTTTCCAACTCGACATTTATAGAGAGTTTTAAATATTTATTTATGTTACTAACTTAAATTCGTCCTGGGCATGACGATAAACTACATCCGGCAGCTAGGCCTCTGATAGGGAAGTTTTAAGGAGTGCGGAACCACCTCTTAATTGCTGTGGTTTCCAGGTCCACCCTGACAGCTGTTAGGGCCCGAAAAAATAGTTAACACCCAACCTGGGGTCAAAACACTATGAAAGTACAATAATAGATAGTTATAGTCAAAATACGAGCAATACAAATCTATTCGACTGTTATATTTACCAGCCTCCCCACGAGATAGGATGTGACACAAGGCTGAGTTTAATGTGGGGCAATCCGACCCCGTAGTCTCAACCAAAATTTCCCCATAGACCCGTATAAAACGGGGTCGGGTAGCTGTTTCCTGATACGAGGCTCTGCCCTTCGACATGGCCTCGTCTGGGGATTCTCTCTGCCCGGAGGCAGAGAGTTTGACCAGCACAGCGGAACAGATCTATTTGACTGTTATATTTAACATCCCCCCACCACCACCACCACCACAAGTGATGTATGTGGCACAAGTCTGAGATTACCGTAGGTTCTCTGGGCCCGTAGGCTCGGTCAAAAATATTCGCTTAAAACCCGCATAAACGGTTTAAGGGCCTGTCTAACTCTCCGGCCGAAAGTTTGTCCCGCGGCAAAGCCTCGAACGTGTTCCCCTCTGCCGGGGCAGATAGTTCGACAGTTTGAAGGCCTTCTCTCTTACTAATCTTATAGTAGGCGGAAGAGTCCAACATAGACTCTTTAGAGGGATAACAGCACAACACTGGGAAATATGGAAAAATAGAATCGCCAAAATGGGGAAATTAAAAACTGTACTAAGGTAAATCCTAACCCATTGAGGTTAATATGCCATAAAACAAAATGAACCAATCCAAACTGATTCCTTACAAAGAATACATATTCTATTCATACGGACCTATCTTGAAAATCTTGTCGGCATTAAATAACGCATTGAGGTTGATATGCCGTAAAACAAAATAAACCAAATCAATCTAAACCAAAGAATACATATTCTATTCATACGAATCTATCCTAAAAATGTTGTCGGCATTAAATAACCCATTGAGGTTGATATGCCGTAAAACAAAATAAACCAAACCAAACTGATTTCTTACAAAGAATACATATTCTATTCATACGAACCTATCTTAAAAATCTTGTCGGCATTAAATAACCAATTGAGGATGATATGCCTTAAAACCGAATAAACCAAACCAAACTAATTTAAAATAAAACAAAAAGGTTTTACTGCAAATTAGATATTGCCAACTTAACATCGTCTTATATTATGATCGCCCGCGTAAAGGTCATAGGGAAAATATAAAGAGAAAATTGTAAGACGTCTGGCCTTTGATGAAACGCATTTGGAGGCGGGAAAGTTTAAGATTCACTTCAGGAAAATAACTTCCAGGTCGAATAAGCACGGACAATGTCTATTATTCAATCTTTTTTTTCTTTTTTTTTTTTGTTTCGTTTTTGTTTTTTCAATAATTCATGGCAGTAATATTTGTAGGTGTCCGTATTCATCGTGTCCATATATCTTAAATGATTGCTCGGCTGTAGATTACTGGACACTGGGCCGGGAGGTGCAAGCTTCAATCTTTGAAGCAATGTAGGCGAACTATATCGATCATAATTCGTAGGGGAAGTCAAAATCTGAGATATGATCGCGTCAAGAAACGATCAAGTGTCAATATTTGGAAGGTTCATTAAAGCTGAACTTTGCATCAAATATCAATACTGAAGGCGTTCGTGGGGTCATAGTTATAAAATTCACGCTGTTGACCTTATCCGTTTTACAACGAGTTCCGTGATTTTTTACTCAGCTGTCAGAGTTCGGGCCCAGGTAACGAGCCAGAATTGCGAAAGCTGATTTTCAAAGCAAATAGATACTCCTCAATTAGAGGATTGGCGCAACACAGTGTTTCAAAGATTTTCACCCAGTTTAGAATTGAACCGTGTTATTTAATTTAATCTATTAATTATTCTTGGCGGAATTAGGTACATACGGTCGGTTTTTGACCCACTGGAGTGACAGGGTGTAAACGATCTGTATTTTTTCCTCAGATTAGATCATTTGCAGTGTTGTGCAATAATATGAATCTATTTTCGGGGTGTATTATAAAATTTGTTCGGTTTTGAAAAATACTGCGTCATCCGTGATTGCATCAGATTTTTATCACGCCCAGACATTATTGTCTCGACTGTCGATTAGTTTTCCTATGGCCATTGTCTGCGATGGACGTTACTCCAAGGAAGCATACGAATATTGTAACGCTGTGCAAACACACTGCCACTTACCAGTGAGCAAATCAAAGTACTATAGATTGGCCAGGAAACTCTTCTGATTTAAATCCAATCGAGAATCTATGGTTAATCTTCAAGGAACGACTTCGTGGAATGGAGATACGAAGCACTAGCATGTACAATGAATCATGTTTCATTGGAAAAATACGAAAAAAAAGTAAACTAAGAAATTAAAAGAACAAGCAGAATTATATGGTAATATTTTAAATTTCTGTATTTATTTGTATCTGTTAGGTGATATTGTTTTTATGTCGACTATTTACTAATCATAAATGAAAAAAACTTCAGCGACCTCTCCTCGGTATTTTTAAAAAAATTAAAATTTTTTTTTTTTGTACGTATAAGTCATTTGCAGTAGTGTGCAGTAATATGAATCTATTTTCGAGGTGTCCGATAAAACTTGTCTGGCCTTGAAAAATATTGCGTCATCCGTAATTGCATCAGATTTTAATCACGCACAAACACTATTTTCTCGACTGTCGATTATTTGTCCTACGGCCATTGTCTGCGATGACCGTTACTTCAAGGAAGCGTTCGAAAATTGTAACGCTGCACGTACACACTGAGTGAGCAAATCAAAGTACCATAGATCGGCCCGTAAACTCTGCTGCTCTAAGTCCAATCTGTGGCCAATCTACAAGGAACGACATCGTGGAATGGACATACGAAGTACTAACATGTACAATGAATCATGTTTCATTGGGAAAATACGAAAAAAGAAGTAAATAATAATAGAATTATTCGTTTTGTTTCAATTATTTTGCGCAAGGATGTAACTAAGAAAGGAAGGATATATAATATAGTAATATTTAAAAATTCTGTATTAATTTGTACCTGTTAAGTGATATTGTTTTTATGTAGACTATTTACTAATCATAAATGAAAAAACTTACTATAATTCAGCGACCTCTCCTCAATATTTTTAAAAGAAATTTTTTTTTTTTTTTGTATGTATAAATGTGCTGATTTTTGTAAATACGGATGTCCATAAACGACATTATCAGAGAATAAAGACTGTAATTTTAATAAGTGTAAAATTCAAAGTACCTAAAATTTAATAAATCACTAGACCAATTAGAATATTTCCTGAACTCTAAAGATTACAGGGTAATTTTAAAAAATTACAGAAAAAAGAACGCGTACGTTATATTCGTCAAGTAATTTTTACAGATATGTCCCCAGTACAAAAATAGTTAAATCTCCCTAACATCAAACTGTAAATACATCTTTCATCCATCACATGTTAAAAATGCTTTTCTGCGACTTTTTGAAATAAAGATAAGTAATATTTCTTTCAAATCCGATTGATTAAACTTTAAATCAGCTCATGTTT